>CAIGRN010170826.1:0-12313 GCA_903798345.1 Fraxinus anomala | reverse complement strand
AGACTTTGTCCAAACCTTTCATTTATGACACCAGATATACCAAACCTTTAAAAAAATCGTAACTCTAGTCCAAACTGACGGAAACTGTTTCTTTCTCTGTTAGTTGACCAAATATCAAAAGTCTGACAAATGTTGAATAATTCTTAAAAAGCAAAATGGTAACTTAACATTTTTTCCATATAACAAAACTAAAATCAAATAATTAAATTAAAAAAACCCAATTATCCACCCACCCCACCCAACCCAACCCAACCCAACCCAAAACTAAAACTCCCCAAAATGCTGGCACCACCACTCCGATCACAACTTCGACGCCACCTCTCCAATCCATAATCCACCACCACCACCACCACCACCACCACTCAAATCGACACACCACCTCACCTCAAACTCCACAAACAGCCTCACAAAAGGTAAAATCAAAATCTACCTTTGAGACTGTTGTTGGTGCACATCGTACGACTGGGAGAGGTGGAAAGAGAAATGGGATGGCCTTAGAGGCTATCATTCATGTGTAACTTGCGGCTGAGAGAGGTGAAGAGAGAAATCAGAGCATTACAGGCGGCCTGACCTGTGGTAGAGTTGGGGTGGTGGTGTTTAGATTGAATGTATATTTTAGGGTTTTGCATGTGTGTGAATGAGTGACAAAGTTGTGTTTTGTATCGTGGAGTTGCAGTTGATGCAGATTCATTACTCATTGTCTGTGGGTGGGGTAGTCATTTTTACTGGTTAAGATTTGTTGGGGGTGGATTTGTGGTGGTAGTGATGGGTTGTGGATTTGAGGTGGTGTGTCGATTTGAGTGGTGGTGGAATATTTGAGGTAAAAGTGGTAGGTTATGGATTGGAGATTGGAGAGGTGGAGCAGGAATTGTGATCGGAGTGGTGGTGCCGACATTTTGAGGGGTTTTAGTTTTGGGTTGGGCTAAGCGGGCGTGGAAGATAATTGGGTTTTTTTATTATTATTTTAGTTGTTTTTATATGAAAAAAAATATAAAATTACCCTTTTACCCTTTAAAAATTAATCAACATTAATAAGATTTTTGATATTTGGTCAATTAACAGATAAAGTAATGATTTCTATTAATTTGGACTTGAGCTGCGAATTTTTTTAAAAGTTTGGTACCATGACTACAATTTTTCCTAATTATAAGTTAAAACTTTGCTAATTGAACTAAGTTTGAGAGAGAGGGAGAGAGAGTGTTAAATTACTTTAGTCGTTCAACCTAGTTTGATCGATCCTCATAAATAGTCCGATTGTATAATCAAACCTTTAATCCCCATATATATTTGACCAATCATATCCAGTGAACTAGTGAGAACTGGGTTGAGTTACTTTTGTAGGTGCCCCACCTCGTCTCATTTAATTATTTTAAAGATTAAATTTCAAAGAAATTTTTTTATTATTTCAAAAATAAAAATCTAACTTACCCACCGTAGCCTAATAACCCCACCCACCCTTTCTTTAAGTTTCAATCCCTAAACTTTGTTGCTCGTATTATCTATCTTTAAAAAAAAAAAAAAAACCCATAATATTAAACGAAGCAAATGGGAGCCCCCATCCTACCTTGAACCCTTCGTCGTACCTCATCTTAAGTGGGATACGAGATGGAAAACTTCGGAATAGGGCAAATGAGAAGGTCATGATAGTCCAAGAATAACTAATCAAGATGAGGTGAATTGGTTTGAATTGGTTTTCAAAACTTTTTTGAAAAATTAATCTAAATTCAAGCAAGTAAAGATTAAATAGATTAATTCAAATAATGTGTACAAATATAAAAGCGATAAGTAAAAGGGAGAGATGATGCAAACAATATAATTGTAGAGGTTCGATCAAAAGCAACGATTTATGTCCTCCGTTACCAAACTCTCCGGCACGAGCAAGACATTTTCACTATGTTGATTGACTTATGGTGTAATCGAACCATTTACAACGCTTCCGGTGACTTACAAATAAGGAGCACCGATCCTTATACAATATTAAGTTTTATGGGACCTCAACACGACCCACTATTGAGCTTTCACGAAACCTCAATAACATACGATGAATTAAAACAAGGAGCACCGATCCTTAAACAATGTTGATCTTTATAAGACTTCAACACTACCCACACTTAGTCAAAGTGATTTTACAATGGAATTCTTCTCTTGATAAATAATACAAACAAGTTAAGTACTAAGATAGGCTAACACTTCAATGAATAGTAATAAATTATGGCTTAATTGTTAGATGGAAAACTTTGATGAATATAATAATAAAAAATTAGATTCAATCAATCAAAGTATTTCAATGAGAATATGAAAAATAAATAAATGTAATGTAGGTTCAAAATTTTTATCAAAGTATATATTTTTTAATGAATAATTGTAATAAATTAAGTATTAAGAGAGAAATGAGAAATTTTGATGAATATGACGATTTTACAAATTTGATTTAATCAATCAAAGTTTTTCAATATGAAGAAGTAGAAAAATTAATGCAATGTAAGTGCAAAGATCTTCTTTAAAAAAATATATCTTTATTTTAAGATTGATATAAATAAGTTAAGCACAAAGAGAAATAAAAAACTTTTATAAGAGAAATGATTTAAGAAATTTGATTCAATAATCAAAATTTTTATTATGAAAAAATAAATGAAATGAATATAAAAACGTAAGTTCAAAAAAGATTTTTCACAAATATGTTTCACAAGAAAGCAGTCTTCCAGTTGTTTATGAATGCATAGTGAAGTGATATTTATAGCAGTCAAAACGTCTAAAGTTTCTATCCATTCGGACGACCTAATCGGACGTTTGCCAATGAACCAGACGACTAAACTAGCCGTTGTGCATCAGAAATTAGAACGATTAAAAAAATGACCGTTGGCTAAGAGGACGTCCGCCTGGTCAACCAAACGTCCGGTTGACTTTGATTTTGACATTGACATTGCCTTTTTCTTTTTAATGTGGGCTTTTGAAAAAAAAATTCACTTTATCTTTTAAAATAAGTAACATTGTAAAAAATTAAATATCAAATTGAAACACTTACATTTTTAAAAAATAAATTTTTATGCAAGTGTTTTTATGATATAATATTTTTATGTATAAAACGATTTTTGAGTTTTTATCATTCATTGCTAAATATCGAAATATTAGTACCTTTATATTTGAACAAAGAAATCTAATTTTTTATCTTGCTTCGAAATTTGTCTCTTAAACTTCTCATCTTGATCTTTCTTTGATATCGTCTCTCATGCTCTTGATCATACTTTTTCTTAACGTTTGTCTTTTAAGCTTTCGTCTTGAATGATTTGACTTGAATACTTAACTTCCACTTTAATCTTCATTTCGAGTTCGATTTATAATGTGTTGATTTTGGCAATGCTTAATTGATTTTAACATTGTATTGAACTATCATAACTCAAAATCAGTTGTTAGAAATAATATTAATCTTATTTGTTATGATCAAAATATTGAGGATGAAATCAACCATATGTCAACAGGTCAGTATCTAAATGTCAAATCAAGTCATATCGAAAGTAAAAAAGTAATTAGTTAATTAAATAAATTTAATAACTTAAAATTTGAAGAAATAAAACTTTGCTTAATTCATAAAAAGAAATGACAACGATTTATACTACAAACCAATCAAAAAAAAAAAAAAAAAGACTATCAATTTACCCTTATCATCCAAAGTATACTCATTGGATTTCAATGCCCTAATTCCAATCTTGAAACAGCTTTCCTGTTCGGGTCTATTTGGCATAGTTTTTGCTTTTACTTATACTTCTTGTAGAAGAGATTTAGTGGGGGAGTTCCCTTAATTTTTATTTGAAAACTAATTTTTAAAAGTATTTCTGAAATAGGAAGTACTTTTAGAGGAGTCAAATGAGACCAACTTCCTCTAAAAACTCTTCTAACCGACAAAAACACTTTCATAAATTAGCTAAATAGGTTCAAAAGCTATTTTGGATCTCAAAAACTCATTTTGACTTTTCAAAAGCTATGCCAAACGGGACCTTCTTCTATGAGAGATTTTTCCATGTGAAAAAATGATAATTTTTTAAGAACATGTGATTAAAAAGTGGGGAAAAAATTATTGAATTGTGAAAATATTTTTTTAATAATGTGAGAAAATAATTTTAAAAAAATATTTCCTGAACAAAGTCTTGCAATTTGCATCCATGATAGTCTCTTTATGCACACTTATACTTGGGATTAAATTCGAAATAGTCAAATCACTAAAAAAAAAAAATCACTTTCTCGAAATCGTTAATCGGGGTCAATGTAGATCGGTCAATGTTTTGACTTTGAATCAAACCAAAACGCTTCGAAATTGTTTTGTTTAGGTTTTAATTTTCGCAAACAATTTCAAACTGTCAAACCATTTTTTAAAAATTGAAAATAAATTAATTTAAATTGTATCCAACCAATTTAAACTAAATACATCCCAATTAAAAAGACACATCTATATTAAACCCAACTCATTTAAACTCAATATCTAATTAGGAAATTACCCATTCTAATTAATTAAATCATACTCAATTACCCATTGTTCATCACAATTGTGTAATACCTCGAACTTCACATTTCACACATGATTAATATAATTTATGCATTACTTGCTATTTACATTGCAATTGTATTTGCATTAATAGTTCGAAATTGCTTTCTCTTATTATGGTGCATTTGATCATTGAGGTTGTAAGATCTCTATATGGTATTAATCTTCGACCTCGCCTACTTAGATGGTGAATCCTACATTGAGCTATGGTGGAAAATTAGGTTAATCGAGATGTTAGATATTGATTTGTTAAACATTTGTAATCTTGAAAGTGTCGAAATTATTATTGGTAAAGTTACAAGTTTTTGATTCGGTAGATCAAGGTTGCCCTAAATTAAGTCTTTGGCATATTTAGGGCATGAGGGATGAAGTGATATGATCACAATACAATAATATAAGGTTTAAATGTAATGTTATAAATATTGATGTGCGAATTGTTGAAATCAGTCGAGAATTGGGAAGCCAATCGGATAAGGAATCGAATGAATAAATTATTTTAGGATCATAGGGCAATTGAAACAGATTCTAAACACATTAAAATAGGTCAAATACACTTAATTTTGACCTGGAAGGATAAGTGTAAAAATTAGATTTCACCACAAGGAACCACATCATGCTTGAATACGTTATGCTTGGGGCTATGTCTTTTAATTACCACTTTCTTCACTCCTATGCATTACTCATGACCCAAGCCCCTTAAAGACCTCTTCTTTAACTCCTAAATAAGAGATCAACTCCTTCAATAATCCCAATTGATCCCAAGTGAAAAAAAATGAAAAGAAGCCAAAGAAAAGCAGAAAACGAGAAATTGGAATTGCAAGTGTTGGGCATGCGAGTTGGGTCAAAGTTTTGAGGTTTTTGGTGATCATTTTTGAGGGTTTTATACCTCTTGAACCTCTGACCTTGTTTTAGATTATGTTGGATGTTGTTGGTGATTTTATGATGAATATTGACAAGAGGATGGCCAACTCGATTGTGGTGATATCATGTTGGCCATTTAATTATTGATTATTGATATTGACATTGCACATAGCTCTATCCGGTGCATAGTATGTAGGTCAAGGGTCCCATGAAAAGAAAAGATTACAAATGAAATTATTTCGAGTTAACTTTGATGAATATTCGAATGTGACACATTTTAGCATGATATTTTAAAGAAATGATATGGAAGTATATGCTCATATTACTCATACTCATAACATGAATGAATTTTACTTGTTGGGCATTAGTTTATGTAGTTTTTGTATTGTAGGTAAGTATAGAACTTCATAGAAGGCATGGCTAGCTATGAAACTCTTACAAGATTTCGAAGTTCGATGTACATGGATGACGACGTGTAGAGTTATTTTGTGGGCTGTTATTTTGGTCTTACCATCCGTTGTATTACATTTTTGGGGTTCCTGTATTGTATATATATGTCTTTTGAAATGGTAAGCTAGATACTTTTGTAACCTCAAAGTAAATATCTTGGAATATGTTTATATGGTTTTTTGTTTCAATATACTATATAAATGTCATAGGCGATTAGGCGGGAATACACAAGGATTTTATTATGAAACGCTTATATTCATTTTATCATGTTAAAAGAAATGTGTAATTATATATCTAGGTCGAGTCGTCAATTTTTTTTCTATACAGGTGAGTCTATAAATTTTTTATATAAATGGGGTGTGATAGAGAGTGATATCAGATTAAGTTTATAATTCTGTAAATTGTCCATGTAAATGTTCTCGTAGTACGAAAGAGTACAGCTATGCTAGTAAGTTTTATTTTGTTGCATTACTTTTTGTATTCTTGTAAATGATATTTTTGCCAACCTTTATTACGATTATTTTGTAAACATGTATTGTATTTATGGTAAGAACAAGATGTGAGAGCAGTAGTGAAGATAAAACTCCAGGATATGAGGTGCCATCCAAGATAATAGCCGGGATGATGTTATTGATAGACTTAAGGAAATAGTTGAGCGCTAATCACAATAAATTCAGTAGTTAATACAATGGAGAGAACAATAAATGGCTCACTTCGTACAATCACAACAAAGAGCTGAACATATTAAGGTAGTTAGAAAAAGATTTAAAAAATTAAACCCTATAATATTTGAGGATGCATTAGACCCAATAATAGTAGATGAATGCTTGAGAACTTTGGAGAATATGTTCAGATGCACGAGACTTTCAGAGGTAGAGAAAGTGGTTTGTGCATCCTTTATACTATGAGGTAATGCTGGACACTGATGGGACACCATAAGCAGCGTAGAAGATATCAATGCTCTGACTTGGAACATATTTAAAGAGCTATTTTGTAACATATTTTTTACAACTCCAGTTCGAGACTTGAAGATGAATGAATTCATATAGTTGAGACATGGAAGTATGACAAGTGAAGAGTATATTTGTAAGTTTGAACAACTATCCAGGTTTGCTACCCACATGGTTAATACTGACATATTGAAAGTAGAAAGATGTTTTGAGGGACTAAGACCATAATTATATAGACGTGTAAGCATGGCAGGAGTTCAAGGTGTTTCATATTCCCAAATAGTAGAGAGAGTATTAGTCGAAGAACAGGCTAAACAGAGAATTAACTGTACTTAAGACGCCTGACTACAGTTTAGACATGGTCGAAGATAGCGTTAACAAGAAATGAGTATTCCATGGCCGATTCAGAAACCTAAGTTTCAACCAAGACAATGACAACAATAGTGTGATCAGGATAAGTGTCTAAAGATAGATCAGGGTAAAGTCTCGACATCACAATCATCTTGTCCCAGATGTGGAGACAACATATTGGAGCTTGTCCTATAGAGACTGTGACATATTATGTTTGTGGAAAGGTAGGACATCTTGCTAGAGCATGCTTAGGCAATCCTAATATTATAGAGCAGAAGAATATGCAAGCTAGGGTGTTTACTATTACTAGAACAGATGTCGAGACAAATCCATCAATTGTAACAAGTAAATTTTCTATCTTTGGCATTCGAGCTCTTGTACTAGTTGATTCTAGAGCTGTGCATTCATTTGTATTTATTGAGTATATTAGGGGGTTGTATATGATACCTGATATACAAAAGATAAGTTATAATATGACTATTCCATCTGGAGATATACAACAATCTAATCTGATTTTAAGAAATTGTATGATCCTTATAGAAAATCGAGAACTCCATGTTAATTTAATTGTATTGGACATGAAAGATTATGATATAATTTTGGGTATGGTTGGTTATTTAAGTATGAAGCTACTATAGATTGTAAGAAAAAGTTAGTAACATTTCAACCTTTGGGAGATGAACCATAATACATTCATCGAGATTGAAAGGTGTTTCAAATTTCTAATTATATCGACAATGAAAGAACAAAGATTACTAGAGAGTGGGTGTATATGATACTTGGTTAGTGTTATAGCTATTGAAGCACAACACAATTCAAATCTTAGTAATGTACCAGTGGCACAAGAATTTTCAGAGATATTTCCTGATGATCTACCTAAGATACCACCAGATCATAAGATAAAGTTTGAGGAACACCTCCAATTTCCAAAGCTCTATACATAACTGTCACAACCGAATTGAAAGAGTTAAAGTTACAATTACAAGAGTTGTCAGATAAAGGTTTTATTAGACCTAACTTTCACTGTGGGGTACACCAGTATTATTTGTTTGAAAGAAAGATGGTACAATAAGATTGTGTGTGGATCATTGAGAGTTGAGTAAGGTAAAAATTAAAAATAAACACCAACTACAGATGATTGATAACTTGTTTGATCAACTTCAAGGTGCAGCTATATTCTAGAAGATTGGTTTACACTAGATACTACCAACTAAAAATAAAAGAAGAGGAAATTCCTAAGACAGGGACTAATACGAGATATGATCATTATGAGTTTTTGGTGATACAATTTGGGTCGACAAATGCCTTAGCAGCTTTTATGGATTTGATGAATTGGGTGTTTAAGAATTTTCTCGATAAGTTTGTCATTATATTTATTAATAATATCCTTATTTATTCTTGTACTAGAGAAAAACATGTTGAACACTTGATGATAGTACTTTAGGTCTTAAAGCACGAGCAGTTATATGCTAAATTTAAGAAATGTGAATTTTGGTTAGACATAGTCTTATTTTTGGGACATGTCCGAAGTTTTATAGGTTTAGTTGGGTATTATCGTAGATTTGTGGAAGGATTTTCAGAGATAGCTTATTCTTTGACGAATTTAACTAGAAAGTGTGTGAAATTTGAGTGATAGATTCTTGTGAGCAAATTTTTCAAGAATTAAAGAAAAGATTGACTTCGACCCCTATCCTTTCAGTTCCATCTGGTACTGAAGGTTTTGTAGTTTATAGCGATGCTTCTAAAAATTGTCTAGGGTGTGTATTGATGCAAAAATGGTAAAGTAATTGCATATGCATCTAAGCAATTTAAAGAGTAGGAAAAGAATTATCCTACACATGGGAACTTGTCGCAGTTGTATGTACCTGATGTAGAAAATATTAGAGGTGGTGTTCTATCTGAAGCACATGCAACACCATATTTTGTTCACCCAAGAACTACTAAAATGTATAGAAATTTGAAGTTGCATTATTGGTGGTCGAACATGAAATGTGAAATAGCCGAATATGTGGGACAATGTTTATCACGTCAATAGATAAATGTAGAATATCAATGGCCCGCAGAAACCTTACAACTATTACCTATCCTAAAGTGGAAATGGGAAAGAATCACGATTATATTTTTAGGGATCCTGTATTATATATATATGACTTTTGAAATTGTAGGGTAGATACTTTTGTAGCCTCAAAGTAAATATGTTGGAATATGGTTATATGATTTTTTGTTTCAATATCCTATATAAACATCGTAAGTATTCAGGCAAGAATACACAATGATTTTATTGTAAAGTGCATATATTCATTTTATGATGTTAAAAAAATGTGTAATTATATGTCTAGGTCGAGTCGTCAATTATTTATTTATTTTTTATACATGTAAGTGTATGATTATCTATATAAATGGAGTGTGATAAATTAAGAATATAAAACTCTCAAATTGGCCAAAGTGCTGAACGAGTACTACTAAATCGTAGTCATTGGTCACCGACACAATTAAATAGACAGTTAAATCTAGATTATAATTCAAATTCAAACCATTTATTTTCATTCTACTAATAATTTTCTTGAATTTATGCTCAACTTTACAGTCAGCTTACCTTTTTTATTGATAATTATTTGTTATATTTTAATAATAGTTGTTTTATTTTGTTCTGATTTGTGTCGTGCTCTATTAACTTTTTAGGTCATTCTATTTATTATTTATTTTTTTAGCTTAGTTGCCAGATTTTACTGTTAATTTTCGTGGCTTCATTCTCATTTATGTTGGGCTCTTTTAAATCACTATGAGTACATTATCTAATAGTGGTCTTAGGACTTCGTTGAGTGCAAAAATAGTTGAAACAATGATTTGCAATAAAAATTAGTTGTATAATAACAAGGAATCTATAGTGATTCATCAATATTTGGATAAGGAATAATCATTTGATGATTTAAAGAATGTTTCATCTTCCTATTTATTTTTTATTAGTCATTTTATACCATTTAATTATAAATAATGTATTCATTTACAATATTTTTATCTTTGTGCAGAGAATAAATCATGTGTTACAATTGAAGATGATGCATCAATTAGTATTGATTAAGAAGTTAGATTAAATTGTTTATATCTTGTGTTGCATTGTAATGATTAGAAGTATAGAACTTTGTTTTTTAATATTCTACTAGTACTAATAGTTATGCTTTAACATGATATTTTAGATTAATATCTATAATTTAACTTACTAGATAAACGTTATCTTTTGTATGTGAAATGGAAAAAAAATGGCTTGGTTTGATTTGGCTTACAAAGTGAAGCGGTTTAGTTTAGTTTGAAAAAAAAAAAAATCGTTTTAAATTGTTTAGTTTAAAATTTTGACACAATTGTCTAAATCAAACTGTGTTTACCCTACTTGTATTAAAATGCAACTACACACATACATGTATATATTTCTATATCCATATTCCAAGTGATCAACCCATTGATATTTTAGCTCTTGTTTGGTAAGGATTAAAATTAAAATTTTAATTTAAGTCGAGTCAACAATTAATTTTAATAACATATTTCATGGGACCTGCAAATTTTTAATTACATATTTTTTAATTTTTTTTATTAAAATTTATTAAAATTTTAATTTTAATCTCCACCAAATGAGGGCCTAACTTTGTTATTATTATTTTTTTTCCTCACCCGAGGAAAATCATAAAACTGGTACCAGGTCAACAGATTTCTTATTTTTTCCTATTATATTATTCTACCGGGTTTTTTCCTACAATTTTATCTAAATCCCTTACCAATATGAAAAATGCTAACCACGACTTCAAAAAAATGAGGAGTACCGCATACGGACAAGGGGTGGGTCACATGATCCTCCAATTCTATGAAAGAGGAAATTACATGTAATACCTATTTTAAAATAACAATTCATAAAATACTTTTCAAAATTCTTTTTATACTATTATTATTGCTTATTACAAAGTAAAAACGGAAAACAATAAACAACCATAATCATGTATTTATGTTGATTAATGGGCTTTTGTGCCTCATTGAAATTAAATTCTGCATTGCATTACTACCTGTAAAAACAAAGCTATATCCCAATTCACAAGAATCATCATCTTACGGACATACAAAGAAACTTGCATAAAGCATTTTGAATTGGGAGATACAACATGATTCACCAGCATAATCTTGCTGCGGTTTTAATCTGGCAAGTATTAAAACTATCTAGCATTCTGTTTGTCTAATAGCATGACTTGATTTACTCAAGTTGATACGGTAATCACATAGAAGGGGCGATGGGGGGATATGGGACTCAACTATTTGTTAATAGATTAAGAATAACTGAGTTTTTTATGTACCTGTAGATCACGAGGTCGTGCTCGTCAAAGTCCATCTGCGCACAGGCCCATTTCTATCCGGCAATTCCACACTGCAATCGATATCTTCAGACACAAGTATCGATCTATTTGAAGTTCTCAGAACAATTTTCTCAAATCCAAATTGATCTATTTAAAATTGGCTGAGTACATCATAAATGGTAAAACTAATATGATGGTTTGGAAATTCGACCCGATCAAATATAGATCCCATATGGTATGTCATCTTTTCAAACATGGATGCGAGAAGTGGTGTGGTGATACCGTATACGTGTTTTGAACAATTTACTTTATTTTGACAATTAGTTGAAAGGCTGAATAAGTTTTAGTTTTCGTTGTTTCTTCTGTTTTATCCTTTTTGACAATGTTTTTTTGGGTTCGTTCAAAAACATGATATGTTAATATCTCGTAATCATTTGACAGCAGTAAGCGTTTTGTTGCATCTTCTTCTTAACATGTTATATGAACATGCTATACATATGTAAGCTTTAAATTTGTTGCTGGCTTTTATGTTAAATAATGCAACCTGATACCTTTCCCATGTTCTAATTATGTTTCCTGGATGTCTGGACTTTTTCATATGTGAAAAATGAGTAAATGAAAGCTAAAAAATGTGCAACATCTTGCGTATTATATGGCTTTGAATGATTGAATTTATTGTTCAAGATCTTATGTACTCCTTTTTGTAAACAACTCAGAGGTAGACACACCACTTCGATCTGGAAAGGGCAGCACTAGTTTTCATTATTAACAATTGAAATGGTTGTGAGATAAACTTCGTTGTTCTCCTTGATGTAGCTAGTGTT
>CAIGRN010170799.1:0-10977 GCA_903798345.1 Fraxinus anomala | reverse complement strand
TTCCTTGGAAAGTACCTCCATCCTCAGCTTGCTTCACCTTGGAGGCTTCAACGGCTTCATTGGCTGAAGATACAGCCTTTGCTTTATTCAGGACCACCTCCGCGTCATTTTCCCTTTGAACAAATTTCCTTATTAAGGCACTACAGTCGCCTCATCTCCATTTGGGCGTTTAAAAAGAAACCCTAAAAACGAGCCTGTAGGGTGAGCCCAGCTTCCACCATGTCGACTGCGTCACAGGTCTTGGCATACGAAGAGTACTTATCAGTCCAATATTTATGGTGAACCCTCGTAGCCCCCCAGAACCTCAGCAGGAAGCATCTCCATCACGATGGAGGCAATCTCATCAAATCTTCCCTCCAAGAAATTCTGAGATTTTCCCTCAGAGTGAGCACTCCTCACCTCTTTACCCCACCTCTTCCTCACCAAACTCATCCCCTCGTCAACCACCTTCTCTATCTCCACAATCTTCACAGAGAAAATAGGTTCAGCTTGAATGGGTCATCGAAGTGACTCCCCAATGGTGGTCTAACATTTGGGATGAGGGTCAGGCCCAGTGTTCTTCGACAACACCAGCTTCCTCTTGGGGGTCTCTCCAAGGAAGCTTCTACATCTTTTCCCTTTTCCTTTTCTCCCTTCTTCTCTGAATGAGGCAATGGGTTCATCTTAGAGAGGCAGACCATCTCATCCCGCTGATTCTTGTAAGAAGAATAACTGAAGCTCAAGGGCTTCTTTTTCTTTACCTCTCCCAGGCACGTCATCTAGAACATGTCTGGTTTGACATATTCCTTCTTGTCGTGTTGCCCTACAAGCGAAGAGACGAACAGTTAGGAAAGCTATGAAGTAAAGTAATTATCAAACAAGGAAGTGAACCGTTAATTGTTCTACCTTTGATGGCCATTAGCTGATGGGTCACGAAGAGGTTTCGCTTCCCAAGAACATTCTTGAAGTACATCTTCTCTGAGGGCAGCTCGTATATCACCTTGATGATGGCCCATTCAGATGGCTCGAGTTCGAACCAGTCAATTACAACTACACAAAGCACGAATTAAAAACTAGAAATAAAAGAATAAGAATGAAAAAAAGCAAAAATCACTTCAACTAAAACTAAACTCACTATACTCATGGTACTGGGTCGGCACGGTTATCTCCGGAACCGCATCTCTCTCCATCGCCTGCCAGCGACCCCTAATCCAAAACCAAGATAATTTCCAATTCTTGATAGAGGTTAGAGTTTCCCAAATGAAGGAAGAGTGTAGGCCCTAGGAGTTCATGCAATACCACCCCTTACAGTCACTTCTCCCACTTGAGGCTCGGGGTTGAAAAAGAGTTTGAAAAACATGGAGAGGCATGTCCTCGCCAAGAGTGACCTTCTTCCAAAGAATGAACGCCTCTACTAGTTGGTTACATGCATTTGGCACTAGTTAGGTGGGGGCTAGATTGTATTGCCTAAGGATATATCTAAAAAAAGGGTGTAAGGGTAACTTCATCCCCCCACTCAAAATAGCTTCACTCACCGCCACACACCCCTCCCTAGGGAAGCAAGCTCTCTCCTCAAGGGTCAGCACGAACATCTCGATATTATCAGGGACCTATTCCTCTCCCAAAAGGTCTCCAGCTCGCTCTTCTTTATGTCTGTCGCCCACAAGTAGTCCCCCACCGAATACTACGGTCTACAGGGCCCTCCTGCATCATCTATGCACTGTGAAGATCCCCTATAGACTCCATGATTCTCTCAGTAGGAATCACAAGAGGTATGCCCATCTCAGCACAAATTAGTGCCATATTAACTTCGGAAGTCTCCCAAGACACTTTCTTTTTTTAGGAGCGCAAACAAGATGGAAAATTTGAGAAATGTAGGGCACTTACGTGAGTTCTAGACACTTGAAAATAGATGTGTTTGCCGGAAAAGGACGGATGATGTACCGAAATAATTGCAGAGATTCTCAATACTTAGAATATTAACTTTCGTGAAGTGAAAGAAAAAGAAAGAAAGTAGGGTTTTGACCTTTTATATAGAACCTAGACCGTTGGATTTTCTCCCATTACGATCTAGACCATACATCTGCCATTTCATCGACATATCAAAACCAAACAACGTTTGAATTAAGGGCTCAGATGAGGTCGTAATTGCACGCTCCGTAAAGTCACGTGAGCCTCACTAACTATAAGACACCATCATCATTGCGCGTTAAATGTGTACATAGTATGAACCTTGGAAATCATGCCATAGCTATTTTTTATTAGGAACCACCATGTCTTTCAAATCATTAAAGCACACCACCTAAGGTTCCTCAGTTTCATCAAAGAGGCTCAACATCTTGCTCATAGAGCCTCGCCTTGAATTGTACAGCTTCATCTCAAGCTTAAGTTTCATCAAATGGGCTCGACATCTTGCTCACAGGGCCTCATCTCGAACTGTGCTTCCTCATCTCAAGCTTAAGTTTCATCAAAGGGGCTCGACATCTTGCTCAGAGGACCTCGCCTCGAACTATGCAGCCTCATCTCAGGCTTAAGTTTCATCAAAGAGGCTCGACATTTTGCTCACATGGCCTCTCCTCGAAACTGTGCAACCTCATCTCAAGCTTAAGTTTCATCAAAGGAGCTCAGCATCTTGCTCACATGGCTCACCTGGCTCCGTATTGCTCAGCTTTATCTTGGATTTCAACCCCATTGGAGAGGCGTCACTCCCACTTCCACTCGAAAGTCCGTGCATTATATGAATAATCATACTCGGACTTCGGGGACTGTTGTTATGCCTTACGAAACTAGGACCCGCACGTGGCCCCAATCAATGTATGTGCAAGCAGTTCGGGGCCTCACATTCCATATACTGACAGGGACGACCCAACTCTACAAGGACGACCTTTTTTAAGAAGTTTGAGCGACCCCATGTAGGAAGAGGTTGGTCGACTTTGTTACACGCAAACCCCATTGCAAGAACCGGTCTAGGGCGAGGCGAGCCACTGGCAAGAATCCTAAATAGATCTTGTACACGCGATTGACAAGACAACTCACTAGCACCGCCGCGCTGCAAACCTATTTGGTCAAGACTAAGTTGCAAGCTAGGCCTTGTGAGTACCAAAGTAGTACTAGCATTCAAGGCCATAAATGATTGATGCTTATGATTAGAAATGTCAGACAGCTGGATGAGGCCACGTGTATTATCATCCAGTGGTCCTCGTTCACTTTGCCCAAATATAAAAGCTCACACTTAGTGTCATTAAAAGGTAATGCAAGTTTAGACTCTTAAAAATATATATTCTTGCCACCCATTTATTTCATTTATCTCCCAAAGCCAACCCCTTTTCTTTTATTGGAGACTCACATTTTAAGCTCTCCCACACCCGTAATTACTTTTCGAATTGACATGACCGTCGGAGTGCGCGTAGCAAACTCCACCCCTTCTGAAGAAGGCGACGTGTGTCTAACGGTTGTCCAAGTGAGCAGAAATCCAGCTTGCATGGACCTGAGAGACCTTGGGGATATGTTAGCCATCTCATTGAACATTTTTTAGGGGTCAACAAATAGTATCAATAAAAATATTAGAAACTAAAATTCTAAACTTCTGGTTTTTATAATTCAACAATATGATAGAAATATTTTAACCATAAATTCATTGATTATAATTAAATTATATAAAACAACTAATAAAAGAAATTAATAGAAAGATCAAATACGATAATATCTTCTATAAATTTTTGTAAATCATTCAATGCTTTTACCTTATCTAAATATTGACGAATCATTATATGTTCTTTTTGGACAAATTTTCGCCTCTACCATATTTGTACTCAACGAACTCCTAAATGAATCAAGGATCCTACCACTAATAGGGATTGGGGACTAAGAAATAATTGTGGATATTTGAATAGCTGATCAGATATCTAGCAATTTAGGGGACAATCTTATATTTAGTTGCATTCAATTTCCATCAAAGTAATATGTCAAAATGCTCATTGGTCAAATATTCAACGACCATCTAAGCAGTCCACCAAATCATTCTGGCAATCAATAGTAAAATCTAGAAACTAAGTTAAAAAGTAAATAATTAATTAAGTGACATAACCAAAAAATTGAGACGCAAATAAAAAAATGCTACCTGCTAAATATTTAAGGGAGTCTGGTACAAATTAGAACCAAACAACACAACTACCAATAAAATATAGCAAATAATTACCAAAAAGGAAAAAAATTGGATAAACTGACCTAAAAATTTAGCTGAAATTCGATAAATTTATTAGTAGAAGGAAAAGAAATGTGTGAACTTAAATTAAAATTTATATTTAATTGCCTACTCAATTGTAATGGACGGTCGATTAATATGATTCGACAGTTGTTCAACACTTCATCCAATTTGAGGGTTTTGCATTTACAATTGTGATGACTCATGGGTATTTGGGTATAATTTAATTAATTAATTGTGATAGATAATAATCTATTTAGATATTGAGTTTAATTGTGTTACTTCTAATATGTTTGTATATTTTAACTAAAATGTGTTTAGTTTTACTTGAGTTAAAATGTGTTTAGTTTTAATTGAGATGGATAAAATTTAAATTAGTTTATTTTTAGAGTCTTTTTGTAAACAGTTTTACAGTTTGAAAGGGTTTGTAAAGATTAAAATATAAACCAAACTATTTCGAAGCATTTTGGTTAGGTAGAACCAAAACGTTGACGGATTCACTTGGATCCAAACCAACATTTTCAAAAAACGCAATTGCAGTTCGAATTTACGATTTGGTGATTTCTTTGTTCAATCTTGTTGCTAGTTTTTTAGACACCGAATTTGCATAATTTTAACAATTTCTCTCAACCCACCAAATCGGTGAATTTTGGTCATTTAACATAATATATTCTGATTTTACCTTCATAAAATAATTATTTTTAACAAACTAATTTTGTTCAACACTAACTCATAAATAAAAATAAATTAACTGAAAAAATTATATAAACAAAAAAATCACTTTATAATTAAAAAATTTACTTGTAAGTAAATAATTACTTATAAGATAAATAATCACTTTTGTGTAAAAATATATTTATAAAGTAAAAATACTTCTAATAAGACATAAATCACTTATAAAATATAAAAAAAGTTACTTATAAGTAAAAAAAAATTAGTGACGTGTAAAAATCATTTTAATATGTACAAATTTAACTTAAAATTGAAAAAAAAAAATACTAACGTGAAGTTTTAATAAAAATATTAACTTATATTTAAGAAATTACTTATAAGTAAAATATCATTTATGAACTAAAAATGTCATACAAGAAATTGCAACTTAAAAATTTCACTAAGGGGCAATATGTATTTTTATTCTCTTCAAAAACTTTCAAAATCAGTAGATAATAAACTTGAATGCATGGGTTACATTGTTTTAAAAATTACTAATAAAACCATTTAAAATCGATCCGATCACAAAACGCTCAAAATCGATACTTTAAAATAAAAGGACAACAGTAAATTTTCTAGTTTCAAAAATGAAATTTAAAAAATAAATTATTATTGTTAGAATTCTTCTCCACCTTAATCCAAAATGGTACTTGTGCATGAATCAGTGATTAGATAATCAAAATCAGTGCTCGGCAATCTTGTAGAGTCAATGAGATCGTGATTTTAAACCAGATCTTATTATTGGGTTGAATCAATAAAAATTGATCGGTCGATTCTCGATATTTTTTGAAATCAATGAGTTTCGACCACATGGTTATTTCTTGTTTCATTCCTCCACCTTGATAAAATACCTTTTGTATTCAGTGCATTTTATGTATCGTAAAGTTGACCTTCGAGATGCAATGTTATGAAGCATCACATATCTTTTTGCTGTGGTTGGGGCTGGATTGGGGAAGTGGGAGAGCGGATGGTAGATGCTTAAAACTTGTTGTCGATTTTATATCTCACAAGTGTATGGATCGTAACAAGTAACAAAGTTGACCTAAGAATTCGGATATTGTTCCCACGAGAACTATTATCTAATCGTTGGTTAAATTATTTCTAATTTCGATTTGATTAAAAACAAATAGAAAGTATTTATTTTATTTTTGTGATTTTTCTATTTTAAAAATATGAAACCAATAAAAGTGGCATTCGTATATGATGGTTTAAGTGTTGGATTCATGACTTCACAAAAGATATTACCAATTCTATAACAATTGATTAGGTTTACACAGTCGAATTCTTCTAATGTATTCAATTTACCTCTCAAGTTCAAATTAATTTTATTTAACTAAGTCAATTTCATATCTCTATGTGAATTCGAATATATATTAATTAAATGTATTAAATATCTAAGAATCCATATAACATTGCATTAACTAGAAGAGGTGTTTCGACACTTTTATACTAGTTCTCGGCTTTAATTACGCATTCTAAACAAATAATCCACAGAATTAGTGGTCAATTAATCCAAACATTAAGATTTGAAGTAAAAACAATTCATAAAATCAATTGAAGATTTAAAACTTTTTAAATAAAATTAAAGTTTAAAACTATGTTACAATCATTTATCATAACTAATTACTTAATTACACATCATGAGAGAATAAAAATAAAAGAAAGAATTAAAGTATATCATTGGGTATTGAGGAAAAATCAGAAAAAGATGAATATCTTGCCCCAAGAATCCGCCTCTTCTTGTGAAATCATTTAAACCCTAGCTTCTTGATTAATTTCTTAATTTTTCCTCTTTTTGGTATGAAAAATATATGTACAATGAATCCCCAAAGCCTCAGCTTGATTTTCTAATAAAACCCTACAAGTCATTTTTAATTGTTGGACTAAGGTATGTATTTATAGAACAAGACTTAGACAAAATCCTTGTTCAACTTGATTTTCACAAAAGTTTAAGAAATAAAAACTATTGGATTCTTCTTCTCATGTGATTTTAGTCATTTTTCTTCTAATATTTGTAATTAATTCATCATCTTCATCCTAAAATCATAATAGTTGACCCGGGGCAAGTTTTGAAGTTTGTAATTTAGTCCTCAAACTTTTCAAATGTCAAATTTAACTTTTAAAACTTATGAATTTTTATCAGATGTTCCATCAATACTTCCAATTGATCTCTTACAATCCGGCTAATCTTCAATTGCATCAAATCAACTCCAACTAAGTTCCAAATAAACTCTTTTTACATTAATTTGTATCCAAGTTGGAATTTTTCAACAATTAACATAATTTACACAAATTAAGTAGATAATCGCTCAATTTATTTATAAATAAAAAAGAATAAAAGTCCGAACAATTGCATAAATGCACTTATTAAATACCCCCGAACTTAAAACTCTTATTCGCCATGAGCAAGACTATCTACTAAATACATAAGCAAACAAACAAAAATATAAATGTATTATATAATTTTGCCGAACTCGCATCAAGTATTGAAATCGTTTAATATTTCACAAAAAAATTCAAAAGTAATGCAACCAAAACTAATTATTTATTTGTTCAATGCTTGATCGAGTGTGTTGGTGCATAGTCAATCAAATTATCATGAATTTCAAAATTAGTTATTTTTCGACCATTAATAGTATAATATTTTCTTACTCTCTTGCGCACACCCCCAAACTTATTTTTTAATCACGTTCTCGATGTGTTTATTATAAGATTGATTACACATCACTATTTTCTTTTCCCTCTCAAGTTTCGTTGGGTTTCATCAATGAAAGTCACTACCTTAATACGTGATGATTATCTTTAAGGGCATGTTTGATACGCCATTATTTTTCATAGAAAATGGAAACCAAATTCCGAATTACACTTTTGCTTTATTTGATACACTTTATTTTCCATGAAAAAAAATTCCACCTTTAACGCACATGTTCACCAATTCCTTGGTTTTGTGGAAAATCAATTCCCACCCCATCTTTTTGTTTTTAGCAATTGGAAAAAATATTAGATACAATGATAAAAAAAATTATCACTTTTATTGACAATTTTCATGTAAAACAAAGTCAAACGAATGGTGAAAAATAATACAAATTAAACACAATTAATTACAATATCCAGTAAAACAATTTTTAGGGAATTCAATTCCCTATAATTCATTTTCTTTCCACCCATTTTTTACATTTGCAATCAAACGGACCCTAAGTCTAAATGTCTCAACCTCCAAACTTCAATTTAGATAATAACCATCACCAAAAGTCTAAATCTCAAATTAAGTATTCAAGGCTTAGCCGGACGGAGACAGTTCTTATAGTTATTTATCAGTGTCTCAACACACTTTGGTATATTTTTCTTTTCTTTGTTTTTCATTGTGTCCATTCTTTTGTTTTTAGGATCTTATCTTTGATTTTTGAAGGTGGTTTTCACTCTATATTGCAGGCGGCCTTCTTCCTTGATAGATTGTCTCCTGAGCATTAGTTATGAATAAGGCTAGATTACTTAAAACTAGCTTCACACAACAATGTAGGTAACTTTTTTCTACGTGTCACAACTAGTGCAGTGTCTTTTATTTTTTATTTTTTTGGATAAGTAATTGAAATCAAACCCCTAGTGGATAGTTACTACATAGTCTCTATTTTGTTAACCGAAACATTCTACCCAAATATTCAACATGCAGGAATCAACACATATCTAAATAGCTTTCAACAACGGATCAAACACCCTCCAAACTTATCTTTTCAATAGGTTAAGTGGTTGCCATATACATTATGATCTTGGTTTACAAAGACACAGTTCATTCTACCCATTCTACCAATATAGTCAATCCAAAATTATATAATAATTATTCACAACTATTGTGCTCAACATAATGATCTCACATAAACAAGAATCGAATTAGCAAAATAAAAAATAAAACAATCGCATCACCTATTCATAAATTATGAAATATAAATAATTTCAATTAGTCTGCAAGGATTTCCAACTCATACAAATACATATAAAATAAGAAAATATCTTTAAAAATTTTCAACTTTTTCACTTTTTTTCCTTAAAAAAAATCACACAAACAAGCAAATATAACTTACTTAGGAATGATGATTGTAAACTAGTTATGACCTAATTTTTTTTAAAAAAAAAATAATAAGAAAACGATGAAGAAGAGGAAAAACAATAAAAGAAGAATTTTTTTAGATATATTTTTAGAGAAAAAAGTTGAATAAAGATATGAAAGAAAAAAAATTAAAAATAAATAAAAGAAAAAAATATAAATACATTTTTAAAATAAATAAATAAATCAAATGAATAAATCAAAGAAAGGAATGAAGAAGAAAAATAAGAAAGAAAGGAAAAAACACAAAGGAAAAAAAAAATTGGACAATAAAGGTCGCGGACTGATCACGGTTGGCCCATGGCAAACAAGGGTGCACACGGCCCGTGGGCCGATTGCGGTTTGCAAAGCCACTGTCAACACCGATTTGTTTTTTTATATATATATATACAAAAATTGAAAAAACTTGCTTAGGTCTATATGCAATACTAAATTTTATATGGAATGTATAAAAAGAAAAAAAAAATTAAAAGCTTAAAGTTAGAAAAATGGTTATCTCTCATTAGTTCTTGATTTATAGTCTCAAACTCGACTTCGGGCAATGGTTTTTCATGGAAATTTGAATGAAGCTTTGGAGGTCTTGTTTAGCTTGATTGAATTTTTTTGCATCACGCTTTGCACGTCCTCCAAGATATTGTTTGCCCTCTTAAATATGGTATAACTTGCTTAAATTATCCAATTCGAACTCAACTAATAATACTTCGATCTCCTCATTGGCTTTAATTACAAAATAAATGAAGTTAGAGGTTTGCATGCTAATCACATCTTCTTTGAATACCACTAATTTGTTTGGCTCTTTCACGATTAATTTCTCGATTTCTACATGTTCTTTTGTTTAGTTGTTGGTTTCTCGGGTTTAATGATGAAGAGATCAAAAGCACCTTTTTTGACTCATTGGAAATTACTTGATCCTCAATCCTCTTATAATTTTTAAATGATAATATCTCTCCCAATAATATCACCACCGTCATCGTCTTCTTCATATGGATAATCAAAATAGCTTTCTTACTTCTTCCGGAGTTGCCAATAACAAGTAATTTTTGTGTAATGCAATGCACCACACCACAATATCCACAAGTTGACCTAATATCCTCATAAATAATAGATTTGATATTTAATCACTCCGACAAGCCATCGTTATCAAGTATGACAGGTAGATTGTAACCTCACTTTTTAAGTTCTTGTTTGATAAGAAAATCTCCAAAAATCATATCACAGTCATCAAAGTCGAGATCAATCATGTATATTTTGCTGCTCTGATACTTCTTTTCGTTCCCTGACAAAGAAACAAAGAAAAACATGTAGATCAGTTGAAAAAGAAAAAAACAATAAAACAAAAACAAGAAATAATTTAAACCAATATTAAAGAAAATTAGTCCCAAGAAATAGCGCCTAAAACTTGTTGTCATTTTATATCACACAAGTGTACGGTTCGTAACAAATAATAAAGTGGACCTATAAGTTCAAATATTGTTCCCATAAAGACTACTACCTAATTGTTGATTAAATTATTCTTAACTTCAATTTGATTGAAAACAAATAGAAAGTGTTTATTTTATTTTTGTGATTTTTTTATTTTTAAAATATGAAAACAATAAAAGTGACTTTTTTATATGATTGTTGAAGTGTTATGATTCATGATTTCATCATAACTATTTTCTTAATCTCAATTCCCAATTTTATAATAATTGATTATGTTTACCGAGTTGAATTCTTCTAACGTATTCAATTTACTTCTCTCGAGTTCAAATTAATTTATCTAACTAAGACAATTTCATGTCTCTATGTGAATCCAGATATATCTTAGTTAAACGAATTAAATGTTTAAGAATCCATAACGGCAGCATTAACTAGAAAATGTGTTTCGACGCTTTTATATTAGTTCCCATTTTTTACTGCATGGTTTAAGTAAATAATCACATCTTTGCGTAATTATTGCTCACAAAATCAAAGAGATAGTGATCAGTTAATCCAAACATTA
>CAIGRN010170792.1:0-26177 GCA_903798345.1 Fraxinus anomala | reverse complement strand
TAAAACGTCATTGTTGCATTTAGTTCGTAATTTTAGTTTAAATTGCATGTTACTCTTAGTTTAATCATAAAATCTGAAAAACTCTTCTCAATTTTGATAGATTCGGTTAAGGTCGATATAATAAAAATCAAGTCAAATCAATCCTCGTGGGAACGATACTCGAAATTCTAGGATTTCCACTTTATTACTTGTCAACGAACCGTGCACTTGCGGTAAATTAAATTCGAAGCATATTTTCGTGAACACATAGTCTTGATTTAAGAACAAAGAAACAACTTGGATCCGATCGATTTTTTATTTTAAATGTCGCACTTTCCCTCTAGCCATTCTAATAGATATTATAGTTCCCTGAAGTTTTTATTTTTATTTTTATTTACTTTGTAATCTAATCTACGAGTCCAAACAAGTCATATGGAAATTAATGCTAAATATTATATTCATTGTTTTAATTATATATGGGAATTAATTTTTATTTTCTTACCAATTAGTTTTTACTTTTTACACGTGCACAATGCACACTAATAATGCTAGAAAGAAACTTAAATGAATTTGAGATTGGACCGGATAAGTTGTTTCAACATGTAAATCCATCGTTAATTATTTTTCGTTCTCGGTCGAAATTACTGATTTCACAAGAATAGTAAGCGGCTGAATGTGTTGCTATATTTTCATTTTTGCTTATAAATCTGCTCCGGCCTTGGGTATAGCAAATACTACTACCGTGAAGAATAGAGAATAATTTCACATCATCATATTCAAATGTTGAGACATTTCCATGTTCTATGCAATTAATTTTTTGTTTTCGGACCTTATTTACTGATTTCAAAGTGATTTGGACATATAAATGAATTTAAATAGCTCGAAGTTCGGCTACTTTTAGTTAATTTTTCATTTTCGGTCCAAATTTACTGATTTCAAAGTTTTGAATATACGAATGAATTTAAACAGTCTAGGATTGTTCTAGGCATTCCTATATTCAACATCGGTTGCATCAGAGGCCTATTCTCTATTCTCCTGTATTCAACATCGGTTTCATCAGAGGCCTATTCTCTATTCTCCTGTAAATAAGTAGCAGGTCTATCACCAATGTGTCCATATTTTGATTCAATTTGGACCTGAATATCAACTATTGAATTCGATCTTCATACTATGAACAGAAATGAAGGAGAATAAGCTCATGTCTATCGATGCAGAGGCGAAGCCGCACAAATTTATTAACTGGATGAAGAAAGGCTTGCAATCAATTTTATAATAAGAGAAATTAATCATCAAATTCTCTAGGCTCTCCCTTGGTGGCTTTTTGCTTGTCTTTACTCCTCTTAGGTGTATTAAATGCTTTACAAAAGAAGCATTTGAGAGAATCTACTATAGAAATGGTTGGTTCATCGATTCAGCTGCTCAGAGAATCTATGCATAATAGTTGTACTTCATTACTTTTAGCTGGTTCAAATGAATTTGGTCAACTATTTGAGAAACAATTAAGACATTTTCGTGAAGAAATAAAACCACCCCCACCCACGGCCGGACCTTTGATTTTCGAGGCTCGAGACGAACTCCATAAATTGGGCCTCCCAAAACCTTTCTTCCTACATATCTGTCAGAGGTACTGAAGATCAAGGAATTTGACGGAGTTCCTATCTATGAAAAACGGGTCATTTTTCACGATCCTCATGAGATAGACGATTCTACCAAATTAGGGTCTATTGTAGGATAGCGGAGTTCTAGAAGAGCATTGGTTATTGCAGCTGGAATTGGTGCATGGGAGCACAGAATTTAGGAGAGCAGTTGAATTACAGTCAGGAGGTCAGATAGTACGTGTCGTCGTCTGGTAGAGTGTAAGTCTTGAATCGTATATAATGGATTGACTGACAAAGTGCTCAGAGTTTTTTCACAGTTGGGTTTCTCCATGGTCATTTTGGTGTTGATTTACTACTTTCATTTTATTTATTGATTGATCATATAAATTGAGGTATTCAAACTTAGGATTAATACGACTTGCATGTTTAATAATCTAGAAAAGAGTTAAAAAGTGACTTGTTGCTATTTAGTTCGTTTGTATTTTTAAATTCCGCATATTACACATATTCACCCCCTTTAGGTGTTGTTAGGGTCGAACTTGCATTTTTCAATATGTAAGCTCAAAAATTTCATGATGGAAAACAAATTATCGTTTAAACTCAGTACGAAAATCAACAAAATACGGGGTTAAAACAATATGACGATAATTAGTAGGTAACAACCGAATGTCGATAGAAGAAAAATATATGAATGAACAATGACCTTGTAACACGTGTCAACGTAGAAGAGTATCATACCGTGGACAGAAAGTCATATTAAAGGCAACATTAGATTCGCACAAAAGAGTAGGCAAGAATGACTTCGGAATGAAATCGAGGACATGCGGGCTAGTTAACCTAGGTGGAAACACAATAGATAATTCCTCATCATCACTGTCAAAATATTCATTTGACTCAACAGTAGAAACCTCGATTTCTTCCTCAAGGTAACACAACTAGACTCAGAATGTGATTGTCGGGACTAGGATGGTAGACCGAGCTTATGACATGCTTGGCGAAGAAGGAATGATATGTTCCATAGGTTGGCATGTTGGTAAGTGTCATCTAAGGATTGAAATACAAGAATATGACTAGGCAAAATTTTAAGATTCAAATCATCGGTAAACCTAAATGACGGGATGTGGAGAGCTTCATAAATATAACAAATATGCAATACATCTTCGAAGTGGGCTAGAGAACGTACCTTGTCTAAAGTTCAAAAAGTATTGATTTAACAATTGAGTTCCATAAAATACAAGGGTATATTTATTACTTAGGATTCATTCTCATCCCACAAGGTAACGATACACTAACCTAGGTTATCAATGTTATGCACAAAGGACTTTCAATAACATCTAGTAGATCGAACAAGTGCCTATTAGCATGACAAAGACAATGAGTCACTTAAGTTGTGAAAATCTAAGAATGTTTCGAGAGAATCGAGTCAATCAAGAAATGAGTCGGTTCAGTGAGACCATCAAAGTTTTATAGGACTACATGCCTAGAAGGAGAATGTACATCCCCATCAAAATTCTCGGACAAAGGATAATGGTGTGGATAAGTTCTATGGGAAGATACGTGATCGTGATAGTGACCTAAGGACATAAAGTAGCTATAAGAACTGCTATATGAATTATACGTAGTGTTATGGTTCTACGCCACACTTAAATAAACAATAGAGCTTTCAAAATGCAAAATTAATATTCCTCTGGAGATCCAAATGAGCTATTGGTTGTGCACAGAACTTTCCAATTCCAAATCTGCTTTATAGATTCTTACGTTAATATTAGATAGAGAATAAGCTTAATCAGTTAGATGAGATTACATCCAAGAAAATAAGGCAAAAACAGTTATGACTTATGAATTGGATAATTCATTAAAACTAATTATAGTATGTTATTGAAATATGCAATATTATATTGTTTTGGTGAGAGTTTAAATTAGATGAAGCAACGTTGAAAATTGAAAATAAAATAAATAGAGATAGGACCTAATTATCACTGTTTATATTTATGAAAGAATCAATTACATGTTTAAATCACTCAAAGGAAGGGAATTTCACGTGACGGTGAGGTAAGATATTTGTCCCGTGTTGAGGATGGGAACATGGTCCAACTCGGCTGTCCCAATTGGTATTGGTATTATTAAACTAAAATTTTTAAAATTTAATTATTATATTTATGTTATAAAATCAAAATTATATTTTAACCAACGAATTTATACTAAAAAGTTACTAATAAGCTAAAAAAAAGTCAAAAAGAAAAAGAAAATCATGTATCCACTTCACTGTCCATTCAATGGAAAGTCCATTAATAAAATAATAATGGTAAGTTGATCAATTACTATCGTTTACAGACTACTTAGCTCATCAGTATTTTATTAGATATGCTTTATCATTTTAGAGTTTCTTATTTTATGTCATACTCTCTATTAGAAGTTCCACCACGTTATTTTAGGCTTCAAAAATAAATTGTGTTGTGTAAATAGTATACACATTTTGGAGCTCCTCGAGTCATCAACGATGGATCTCCCACAATATGTTGAAAAACTACGCCGATATTTATATTGATGGAGACTTGACTACAAATTTTCAAAGAGTCATGCTGCAACCGAGCAAAGTTTGGAATCTTGATAGATCAAATCATTTGTAACTATCTCAACTATCCATATGTATGTGCACTCCCTACTTGGCTTGCATGGATTCCCGTTTTCATATGTTTTTGTCATGTACCATTTATGGTATAACAAGTTTCATTATATAATGAAAGTCGATTTTTTCGATTTTTGTAACTATGAGAAACAATAAAAATGTATAAGTAACTTGTTATAGTTATTCAATGATGATCAAGTGCATTGAGTTTTGTCAGCATAGCAATTAACATAACATAACAGTCAGGACGATAAAAATTCTTATAGTTGAGGCAAATTCAATATTGTGATAAGTTGTCCAAAAAACTTTCAAGAGATATGTTTGAGATAACATGTACAAAACCCTTAACAGTAAGATAAGAGATAAACTAAATTTTATTTAGAGTCTGTTTGAGCTTCATTTCTTATTAAAAATGTATTTTGAAATAATGATTTGATGAAAACGTGTTATAGAAAAGTCGGTGAATCCGCTTTTAAGTATAAGCAAGAAGCTGTCCAGAGTAGAGTTTAAAAATTAAAAAAAGTTTTGAATTTGTGTAATATTATTTTATTGAAAAATGTGTGGTTGAAAATAAAAGAGAGAAAAATGTATTTTAAAAATAATAGGGACCAAATAAAGGCTAAATATATTTATATAATACAATTGTTTTTCATTGAATTTCTATTAAAAACGTACTAATAAGCAAAAATATCAGTATACCATAGTGACAAAAAAATATTGAAAACTACAAATTGACTTGACCCATTCAATGTGAAATCCATATAATAAATTTTAAGTTGGTCCACTACTATCTTATCCACTATGTTGTCTGTTCAATCCATTATGTACCAAACGTTCCTTCAAATTTAAGGCAGACAACAAATGAAATAATCAATTATTGTGCAACGAACACGCCCAGATTATGGAGCCTACAGATTACGGAGCATCACCAGTAGGCAGCTGCTCATCATCCTCTTCCTGCCAATAAGTTTCCAGTATCCTCACGGCCATTTCGCATATTCTACTGTAGTCATGAGTCTGGAGGTTCTTAATCTTCTGAAGACCCCCAGCATCATCAATCATCTGAGCAAAGACATTCACATCTTCGGTGTTACCTTGGTTCTTCTCAGCTTCTCCAACCCGCAGAATGTTCTCAAGCCCTGCCAAGCAGGTTTGGGTGATATCCACTTGGTTGGGACTAACTAGAAGATCGCAAAATGGCTGTATACAACCCTCATGTACCAAGAACCTGATACCAAGATGAAGCATTAATCCTCAACCTAAATGTACAATAAGCAATGAAAATATGACAATAGCTGTGAAGAATTTACTTAATTTGCTTATTAGTTCCCTCAGTCGTGGCATTATAAATTGCCGAAGCAGCTGCCTCTTGTATCTCAAATACATCATTTTGAAGCAGTTGGACAAGAGGTGAAACAATACCAACCTCAATCACAGCCTGTGTATTAAGATAACATATCCTCAGCATCCGTCATTTTAAGAAATATAAACGGAAGAATACTTCTACTAACAAATAGAAACAGAAGTACAAATGTCAAATTCACCAAAACAAAAGTACTACGTGACATAAATTGTAAAACACGGCAAGAAAAAAAAAGGTTCAATCTTGATTTTCAAAACAATAATTGACTTGTGAAAACTAAAATGTTTTTACTCTAGCATCATTCCTCCTCTTTCTCCAATTAAAAAGCATAAAAATATTGCTTATTTATCTCAAGGCATCTATTATGAATGCACAGAATGTTACACCCCACTTATTATAGCCGCAATAAAAAAATTATTTAGTCAAAGTAAAAAATCCAAATAGTTAAAGTCACGATCAAATAAGGACTTAAAGTTGAACAAATGATTTCATGGGGTTTAATTTATAATTACTAATACTTAAAGGGCCATAAATAATACCAAATAAGAATCTTCAATTATTAGTATTAAAGGGCTAAAAATTATATTATAAGACAATTATATATATTAAAATCACGTTTTTAAACCTAAAACATAAATTAATAAAAGCACAAATATGATTCTTTCTCAAATAATTTATTTACCATATATGCTTCTTCTTCCAAAACTTCAGATTACAAAGGGGGAAAAAAAAAAGCAAGCAAAAGAATTACTTGTTGTAAACTCCAAATTCAGATTATAGCCTTGCCTTTTATTTTGATGCAATTATTTGTTGATAACAATCGAATTTATGTGATGATTTTGAGAAAATGGACCCTTGATTATTTACATTATATATTATTGGTATGTAGCAAGCAAATTTTCTTATATATATATATATATATATATATATATAGACAAAACACAATTTTTAATCAAAAACAGGTAGGCAAATTTTTTTAACTCGGATCAATGTCCAAACTGTTAGAAATCTAATTTACAGAACGAAAAATACATATACTAAATAAAAACAAACTGGAAGTATGATTGTAGGTATGAATAAGGCAGTAATTATAATTGTAGATTAGTTTACGTAATTTAAAATATTGTTGAAGTAACATATCAATAGATAAAGGGAAAAAGAATCTGCAAACAAAAAATTATCAATTGGGTATTTATTATTTCAGAAAGAACATAAATATGAAATAAAACTACAGAAATGTATAATCGTTAAAGGTAACAGATTTTCAAGCCCAGGCAGTGTCCTTAAAACAGATTCGCTCTCTCACTATAAGTGCTTGAAATTTCTTTGAGCATCTGTCTTCCAGGATACAATGAAAAATCAATAAAAACTCAGCACTGCATTTTGGCGCTGGCAAACTGAAATTGTATCAGAACATGACCACCAAGACTTTGGGCAGAAAGAACTATAAATAGGGTATGGAGAGAAATGAGAGATTTCTGTATGGAATGAAGAAGAAATTGGCTATCTAAATAAGCTCTTATTGAAGGCATGATGAACCGGGAGTTACAAGTATTATAGCCACTTGGAAGAAAAAGAACATTAAACAATATAGGAAATAAAGGCGAAACATGAACCTTCCTAAGGGGGCCAATTTTTGTCCATTCAATCCGATATTCGTGTATGCAGGTCAGCCAGCAAACAAGTTCAAGGTTTGATGTACAATTCGGTCCTTGATTTACACCCCTTATGTGTGTAAGTGTGTTGACCTATAATTGATTTCGTGCTTAATGTTTTGATCATAGCAAACAAAATTAATATTGTTTCAAACAATTGATTTTAAATTATGATAGTTCAATATTAAAATCAATCAAGCATTATAAATCAGACTCAAAATGAAGATCAAAGTGGAAGTTAAACATTCAAGTAAAATTATTCGAGATGAGAACTTAAAAGATAATCGTCAAGAAGGATCAAGATCAAGAGCATGAGAGATGATATCAAAGAATTATCAAGACGTCTATGTCTAAGAGGCAAACTTTGAAGTAAGAACAAAGAATAGACTTCTTAGTTCAAATATAAATGTACTAATATTTTAATCCTTAACAATGAATCAATAAAAACTCAAAAGATGAATTTTTATGTACGAGAAAAAATTACTTCATAAAAATGCTTGCATAAAAATTATTTTTCAAAATGTAAGAATTTCAACTTGTTATTTAAACTTTTTACAAGTGTCACTTACCTTGAAAAATTAAGTAAAAATGTAATTCAAAAGCTTACATTTTCCAAAATAATCAAGAAAGGAAAATTCTGGGAAAAATACTGTCCAAGCGGACGTCCAGTTCGTACAATAGTCAAATTTTTAACTGTTCTGAATTTGACGCACAACGGCCAGTTTGGTTGTCCGATTCAGTATGCAGATGTCCGCATGGGTCATCCAGTTGGTCAGAAATTTTGACGTTTTGATTGCTATAATTACCATTTCACTTTACATTCATTACAACAACTAGAATAAAACTTTGTTGTGAAATATGTTTGTGAAAAATCTTCTTTGAGCCTACATTTTTACATTCAATTCATTTATTTTTTCATAACAAAAACTTTGATTATTGAATCAACTTCTTAAATCATTTCTCTTATCAAAGTTTTTTCATCTCTGTTTGTATTTAACTTATTTATATCAATCTTAAAAGAGATATATTTGTTGAAGAAGATTTTTGCATTTACATTACATAAACCTTTTTGCTTTTTCATATTGAAAACTTTGAGTGATTGAATCAAATTTGTAAAATCATCATTATCAAAAAAGTTTCTCATTTCTCTTTTAGTACTTAATTTATTACAATAATTCATTAAAAGAGCAAAATATTTTGAAAAGATTTTTGAACTAAAAATGCATTTGACTCTTTTTCATCTTCTCATTGAAAAATTTTGATTGGTTGAATCTAATCTTTATCTATCATATTTATCAAAGTTTTTCATCTAACACTTGAGCTATAATTTTTTGCTATTCATTGAAGTTAGCCTCTCTTATTACTTAACTTATTTGTATTATTTATTAAGAGAGGAATTCCATTGTAAAATCACTTTGATAAAGTGTAGGTCGTGTTGAAATCTCGTAAAGATCAACATTATATAAGGATCGATGTTCCTTATTGTAAGTCACCGTGTGAGTCATATTGAGGTCCCGTTAAAGCTCAATAGTGAGTCGTGTTGAGGTCTTAATATTATATAAGGATTGGTGCTCCTTATATGTAAATCACCGAAAATATTGTAAATGGTTGAATTGCACCATAAGTCAATTAATATAGTGTAAATATCTTACTCATACAAGAGAGTATGGTAATAGAGAACATAGATCATTGTTCTGGATCGAACCTCCACAATTATATCATTAGCATCATCTCTCCCTTTTATTTATCGCTTTCATATTTGCGCATATTATTTAAATTGATCAATTTAGTCTTTACTTGTTTAAATTTAGATTAATTCTTCAAAAAAGTTTTAAAACTCAATTCATCCACCTCTTGATTAGTTATCCTTGAGCTATCAACGTGGAGTGAGTCTCTATGCCATACATGATTATACATTTCTAAAGTGTAATCATATATAAAGTGGTCATGGCCTTTATCATTTTTCTATGTGAGACAACTTGAATTAGTTTCCCTCCAACATAACAAGACATCTTCCAATTCATTACTTTGAGCTTCAATTTTTCATTCACCCGATTATTAATTTTGGTAAGTAAATATATGATTTCGATATTGTCACGGAGGAGAACATAAATTAACTTTAATTTTCCAAAATGAACAAACGGGTCCACTCAAAATAATGCCAAAAGTAGCCTTATTAAGCCATTTTTCCAATGCAAACCAACTAACCAAACTTTGGTTTGATTCGGTTTCAATAGCTGGACTCAATCAGTTTGGGTTGGAATTTACCCAAACCGATCAACTCGATTTTGATTTCTGGTCAAAGAGAGGAAACCGAAGCAAAGAAGAATCGAGAGAAAGAAAAGAGAGGAGAAGGAGGAGGAAGAGGAAGAAAAGGATAGCAAAACTAATGAGAGTTCTTCAGGTTTTTCCACAATTTCTATATGTAAGCAAAAGAATTACTTATGGAAGAATGATGTTTGAATTTAGAGTTTATGTACAATTGCTTATATTTAAAGTTTAGCAAGAATTAAAGATTATTGATATGTATTGAGGTACTAAATAATAATATTGCAAAGAATAATGTATGTTGAAAGATCAACGTTATAGTTGGTGAAATATAAAAGTGGTTTGTAAATTAGAGTTTCAATCTTTAATTTATTGTGTTTTTACGATATAAAACACTTGATTTATGAGGTATTAGAGGATTTTTATGTTTGATTTTGGTATTTTTGCTCATTTTTTTCAATTTTCGTACAAAATTATCACACGGGTGTGACTTTTGAAATTTTGTCCGGAAAGTACCGTGTATGTCAGTGGTTTTGAAGATAGTTTTCGATATATCAAAACCGGTGCCATATGTCAATACTCTAGAATTTTAGTTCTGTTTTTTGTCAAACCTTTGTTTCTTGAAATTTTAAAGGTTTGAATGAAGCTAAATGACAAATATTGAAGTCCAGGTTTTGGACTAAATTATGTATAGGAGTTGTATAGGGTAGTGACTTAAAGAAAGTATGAGTGATATAATAAATTTGATCATGTGTGGTGATTAATTGGTAAATAATTAAAGAGAGAAAAAGTTAGAGAAATAGAGATGCAAGAATAAATATAAAAGTTGAGGATTTATGTGGTGGATTTTCTTTAGTTCAATTGTCATGTCTTAATGTGAGTAATCATACCATTATTTTAAGTAGTGACGTGAAAGTTTAAAAATGCTCATCAATTTAACTAGATTTCTATCCATAGATATATGAGTTAAAAAAACTTAAATATTTGTAAATATTGATAAATTAATTATACTATTAAATTACGCACAGTTACATGTATTATTTGTTCAATTACATGACTATTATGATATATTCTATCACTATAACATATGTGGAATTACAAAGATTGTATATAAATTATTTGTGAATTGGAATGTGAGAAATATATGATATTGAAATCGATTAGAAAAATACACGTGATTATATACTTCTTTTAGTTCATTGAGAGACTTTAGCCCTGTTCTATACTATATGGAGGGGTCTTGATCGTGCATTAAGAGGTCTTAACCATGAATATTCATTGAGGGGCCTTAGTCATGTTCTAGAATTGATTATCAGAGATCTTTGATATCCGCTTTCGTTCACTAAAGAGGCTTGAGACCCGTGTCAAAAGTGCTTAGCCCGAGCAACAATCTACATGCATATGACTAGATTAAAGATTTTAGTCGAAGTATACATTTTTTGGTAATATTTTCGGTATATTTTGATGTGATAAGATTATAGTATGGATATCGGTTAATGGTTATATCATGACTATGAGATGAAATTTTCAGTATTATGAGAATGTCTTAGGGCCTCCGTTTTCTATTTTCGATTTTTCGAAATAGTAAAAACGAGTTCTCTTTCCAATTTTTGAAATAAAGTTTTTGAAAACAAGTTCAAAATTTACAAAGAAAACCCAAAACGACAAAATTTTCAGTTATTATCAAGCTAAAATTTTCAAAACGCGTTTTGGGTGTTTTCAAAATAATTTTTCAAAATGTCAAAAAGAACACATTTTCAACAATCTCAAAATAGACACTCAAAATACAACCTAAAATTAATTCAAAACTTAAAACACAAAACTAAAACATAAAGAGAACAACCCATTACTTCTTGACTATGATTATATGATGTTACACTGTGAATTATCAAAGGATGTGAACTTAATTTTCGATAAATATGTGAATTGAGAAAGTATAATTATTTTTAAAATTATCTACTCACCGAGCTATAAACTCATATTTTTCAACGTTTTTCTTAGCAAGTAGCAGTTGAGTTATTACAGCTTTGGAGAGCCTACTCACTTCGGAACCACAATCTCATGACATATTTAGATCGTTGTGTCAATTGACTTGAGCGTGTAAAAATCATGTTAGGCCCACATTCTTTTGACATAAATTGACTTTTCATTATCTAGTTGATATCCATCATCGACGCACGTTATGTTTCGGGTCCACTAGTATAATTCAAGATGGCTCATGTCATAGAGTAATACTGCAAAAGAAAAAACAATTCCCAGTAATTTGCATACCTGAAAATTATCCTTAGTCCGTTTAATGATATTTGAAATGATCAAACATGTGCCCACCTTGATATTGTCCTCATAATCTTGTGTCAAAAAGTTAACCAGGAAAAAAAGAGTCCCATTTTCAATCACAACCTGGAAATCATTCAACATAACCAAGTTTGTAACAAAAATAGCATTGCTTGACATCCTTAATTTTGGAAAGTGGTCAAAGAGTATAAGGGTTGATTTCTCATAATGGTATTTGGTAAAAGAAGGGGGTCATCAAAGAATTGGATTGTCTCTTTATATTTTCACTACTCATAGTATTTTCCTAGTCAAAAGGGGATCCTCATATGGTATGTCACAATGGCACACCAAGATACACCCTCATACAACTTGAGAACGACAAATATGTTTCAGTTAAATGAATTCAATGTAACTACACAATCGAGGATAATCGCAAAATAATAAGAGCAATTCCAAATTTGAACAGCTATAGAATTGAATTTAAAAACAATAAATATCTTTTTAACGGTCACAAGTCCCCAAAAAATTTGTTCTTAAAAACAAAATCATCATAAAAGAAATCTTTTCACATGAGAATAAGCAGTCAAACTCTCAAAACGAGAAAGTTTTTTTTTTTTTTTTTTTTTTAACTTGGAAGTTAAGGAAAAGTTTAAGTGTTTCGGAACAAAAATTGCTTAAAAGTAAGTTGATCTATTCTTAAACTCACAGGCTATTCAGTAAGAGGCATAAGATGACAAAGGTAACAATACAAGTAACTCGGAAATGCTTATTTCTTAAAAAATTAAAACTAATAATCAATTTCCATCACTTGTAGACTCATGATGTGCATTTGTGTACATTCGAAACCACGCCCTTGGCATTTCCACATCCCACTAAAAAGTTTCAGGGAGTAATTTTTGAATTTTGTACTGTTTTTGGATTCCTAGAGATAGTATTTGCTTCAAATGTATTATATGCATTGTACTGAAACTGAAATTATATGGTTCATGAATATGACAAAAACAATGAGGACTGAAGCCATTTTTATAATGATTATTTAGCAATAGAAGCAACTAGACTATTTGCAAAATGAATATATCTGAACCATGAAGGATGAAGCAGTACATTTTTGGCATCATTGACAAGGACACACCTCTCCACCTAAGTATGTAGACCATCAAAACTGCTAAAAGACAAAATGACCTACAGTACACATCTTTTATATGTAACAAGCAACAATAGTTGGTTTTTGAAATATAGTAGACATTTGATTGCCTACAAATGGAACAGTGAACATACCACATAACAACAAATTCATATGCTTAAAATGAGGTTTTCTGATCAAAGTTAAGAACAGGGGTCAGATGATACCTGAATCTGGATATCATCTCCATATACACTAATATTAGCCAAGATGCACAGGGCAGAAAACAAAATAGATGGTGAAGGATATCTGCAAACCACTAAACCAAATAAGTACAACTATGAAGTTCAATAACAGAACCGAAGTTACAAATCAAAAACCAAGGAACAATATCAAGTTAGATTTTTTTCACTTACAGTAAAAGCTCAATCAAACGAGGGAAAACACCAGCATCAATCACAGCTTGGATTATATCCTCTCTCTCGCGAGTTAGATAATATATTGCCCAGCATGCATTGCTAATGACTACTTCATCATCTGTATGAATCAGATCGGCAAGAGGATGGAGGGCAGGTTTCACCTGCTCAATAATATCCATATGGAATCGGTTAAATATATAAAAGTTGTGGATCAAGCAGTATTTATATGCATCAAAACCATACAGAAAAGCATTTGGAAGACAAACCTGCTCGAACTGAGGTTGTGGATCTCCACGACAAAATATTAACAATGTCTCCGTAGCCCTTCTCATGATGGATAGTTTTGTTTTATCATTAACTTGTGCCAATAAGGTGATTAACACTCCATGTCTAAGGATAAGATCACGAGATTGTGTTGAGTCATTGGCAATAATTCCTAACATGTCAAGTGCCTACATAAAATAGTTGGACATACAGTCAAAAGCAGCCATGAAATAAAATTAAAAGCTCGTATTAGTCTTTATCAATTTGTAAAAAGTTGGAAAAACATATCTCTAATACAGGGAGCACGGTGCTGTTATGTCATTTACTGTTAAAAGGTGTTATTTCTACTCAGCTGAAGAAAACGTAAACGAAGTCATGGAACAATGTCATTTTTGGCACTAGTTTAAAGGCACAACTTTTCATCTCGGATGCGTAGCTTGACACAATTAATCAAATGATCCTAGTTTTAATCAATTCATATAAATTTGCATTCCTTTATTTTTCTCCACTTCAGATGGAGAGAGCTTTTTCGTTAGGCTTCAACTTTCAAGTAATTTTCTTGAGCTAACGTGTAATTTCTTTAATCCGGAATTTCGCAAATGAATGATTAGTAGTGAAGTTTCCCACCCGCGTTTATCTTCTGTGTATCGTCCACTTGTAAACTGTAGCGAAAATACTCCTAATGCAGATTGAGTTTATCTTCGGGCTTGTGTCAACATATTGAATAATGCTGTGTGTTTAGTGGTATTTATTGTTACGTGACAACATATGTGTCATTATAATAGGTCCAATTAAATTTGATAATTGTTGGTAAAACCCAAGTAAGGAGGTATTTGGAGTAAAAAGGAAGGTTTTAAGCTAATTTGGAGCAATTGAATGAACTGCACGAGATCAAAAAGGAGTAATCGGTAGAAAGTTGCAAGTTTCAAAAGCGAAATTCATTTTATTGAAAGTTTGAGTTTAATTTTCACATTTTTGAAATTCGAGGTCTAATTTTCAAAAGATTATTAAGGTCTGAGGATAAATGTTGTGTTAATCATGTCCAGAACCTCTGATACCAATTGTTGAGAATTCAAAGAACACGTATCGCTCGATACCACTTGATATGAAATCAACCACCGGATTGAGATATTGAAGTTATATGGCACAATAATGAAGTGTCTTATCACAAGCAAAAGAATAAAAGAAGACAAAGAAATATGGCACAGGAAATATGAGATTTTATCTCACCAATAATAATTGAGAAATATATAATTGATCCTAAAGTTAGTAATCACTTTTCTCACATTACAAAATTGTATAGAAGAGCCTAATATTTATAGGGAACATGTAGAGGATGTCCAAACACTCCTAGTAGAGTTGTTGATTAAGTAGGATACTAAAAAATCGAGTCTAAAATAAATTCCAACTCCCAATGAGCTTCTAAAATAGAATTTCAACTTGACATAGGACTCTAATAGTATTTCAAACTGAATTCTTCTTGACGTGTACTTTAATTAGAATTCTTCAATTATTTCAACAAGGAATTCTGTCCCTAGCAATGGAATATAATGGCACCGCGGGTAATGGTGGCAAAGCGGCATTATTCACATCTCCTGAACTCTACTGAGCAGTATTCTTCAAATTCGAAACTTTACGAGCTCCTAAAGGTATTGTATCAAATTGAATATCCACCATGGTACTGAACTTGTACTGATTGACTCTTCTAGATTCTGCACGACCCTACCCCATGTATAATTGAGACATTTTATGTCCCTCCAGTATAACCTTGGCACCCTTAAAAACTTTCAAAGCTCCACCTATACCAAAGAACTCATAACTCTTTTAAGATGTATAATTGAGACATTTTATGTCCCTCCAATATAACCTTGGCACCCTTAAAAACTTTCAAAGCTCCACCTATACCAAAGAACTCATAACTCTTTGAATCAGGAATAGACAACGAGATGAGATTCTTCTTCAAATCCAGAACATGTCGAACCTGGTCAAGCGTCTCAATTGTCCCATTGCTTCATTCTGACCGTACCAATTCCCGTAACCCGACAAGGTGTGTTATCTCACATAACCACGGCACTTTTGGAAACAGTTTCATACGTAGTAAACAAGTCCTTATTAGGACACATATGAAATATACATGCTGAATCTAGAATTTAGTCCTCCTCTAGTTTAGACTCGATTTCAGAAATAGCCAAGAGATCTCCCTTAATGTTCTCTACGAGGTCTGCTTCATCTGAAGTCTATGATTACTTTCTATATCGACTTGCATCCAACCTTTCTTTATTCAGTAATTTGTAGCAATCCTTCTTCAAGTGCTGATTCTTCTTGCAGAAGTTACAAATTTGATTACTGAACTTAGAGATCTGCCCCTTCCAGAACCACCATGAGCAACATGGTATTTTCCATCTCTGACCTTTGAAACCAGATGCTTCATTGTCTTTTTTGAATACAAAGCATTATACACCTCCTCTATGATGAGAGTATCACGACTATACAAGATCATGTCTCTAAATGAAGAAAACAAAATGGGCAACGAACACCATATGATCAATGCCAAATCTTCTTTATCATACTTTACTTTAAAAGTTTCCAAATCAGCGACGATCTCCTTAAATACAGTAAGGTGATCTTCCAATGATCCTCCTTCTGCCATTCGATGAGAATATAAATACTGCTTGAGATGCAACTTGCCTATCAGACTTTTAGTCATACACATTTGCTCCAACTCAACCATAAAGAAGTTGTTGAACCCTCGTTCAAAATGTCCTGAAGAATGGTATTCGATAGATGAAGATGAATGTGAGAAACTATCTTTTTATCCTTTCGTAAGTTTCCCCCGCGGTCAAAGTTGTGGGCATCTTGTCAATTTCCAACAACGTATCATCCAAATCCTGCTGTGCAAGTACTGTACGTATCTTAACCTGCCATCACGACCAAAAAACCTCAAACAAATCAAACATGCGCTCTGCGAAACTGCTGAACCTAGGCTCTGATATCATTTGCTGTGTTAATTATGTTCAGAATCTTTGATACCAATTGTTGAAAATGCAAGGATCACGTATCGCTCGATATCACTTGATATGAAACCAAACATCGGATTGAAATGTTGAAGTTATATGGTACAATAATGAAGTATTTGATTACAAGCAAAAGAATTAAAAAAGACAAGAAAATATGACAGATGAATTATGAGATTTTATTACACCAATAATAATGGAGAAATATACAATTGATCCTAAAGTTAGTAATCACTTTTCTCATATTAAAAAAATGTATAGAAGAACCTAATATTTATAGGGAACATGTAGGGGATGTTAAAATCCTCCTAATAGAGTTGTTGATGAAGTAAAATACAAAACAATCGAGTCGAAAACAACTTTCAACTCGCAATGAGCTTCCAAAATAAAACTTCAACTTGACATAAGACTTCAATAGTATTCCAAATTGAATTCTTCTTAACGTGCACTTCAATTAGAATTCTTCAATTACTTCAATAAGGAATTCGGGTCATGCCCAAATTCTAACAATAAATGTGGAAGCTTTTGGAAGTTTTAGGATTAAATATTGAAGAATTGGAGAAAAATGATCAAGCCGAAAGAAAATGTTGAAATAGGGACCAAAGCTCAACAATATAAAAGTTGAAGGACTAACACAAATTAGAAAAGGTTGGTGACGAAGGTGATGAGTTGGTCTTTAGAGAAGGCCTCGAGGAAATATTCGAGCTTGGTTTGTCGGTCGGGGTCAGAGTTGGAGTCAGATTCAGATAATTAGGTTTTGGACTTGGATTTGAATTTGTTCTAATTTTTGTTCTTGATTTTTTGGCAATTTTAGGGTGGGAGTGGGAGATTTGTTGGCGAGCTTTGGTTTCTTCACTATGGGAAAATTGAGTCGTGGCGGTACCGATTGGCAGCTTGGTGGGGGTGGTTTTGGATTTGAGGTGAGAGGGTTGGGGATAAAGAGATGGGGTGGGGGCTTTATTATTATTATTATTATTATTATTTGACTTAATAGGAGAATTTTGTTATGCCCAAATGTTCTTACCTTATTTGGTCAAAATTGTATTTTTTTTTTTTAAATTTCTGGAGTCAACTAACGGTTTCAGGGTCAAACAAATGGAAATCTTCATTTGGGATTTTACTTTCAATTTTTTAAAGCTTTGGGTCAAATCTGTTCCAAATGAATTGGTACCTTGGTTGCAATTTTTCCTATTTATAATTAATGTTATTTCATTTCTTCCTCACCTTGAATTACTTGATTAGTAATTCAATGATTTTTTAAGAGTAACGAATTGAGAGAAGAGTTACTTAATCAATAAAAACTGAAATTTGAGTAGGAGTGATATACATTTACTACTTTTGCTGTCATTAATTGAATTCTTTAGTGATTAAATGATTTTGATTAAGGCTTATCCCAGATTCACATAGATGCACGATGAATTGACTTAATTGAGTAGGATTGATTTTAAATCAAGAAGCATAAATCAATTAATTCAGAAGAATTTATTGGGTGCACATTATTGACGGAATTTGGTGATTGAAATGAAGGGGATAAATACGATAAACTCATGAATTCTACCACTTTTCGTGCACCAAGTGGAACCCTAAATTGCCTATTCATGCATTTTTTTCTTTATTTTAACCAAGTGGTCCTCATAGGAATGATAATCCACTCTTAGGTCTATTTTACTACTTATTTAATTAATATATAAAACCACAACACAACACCTACCTGTTCGCGAAGATCATCCTTGGGAGATCTAAGAAGGCTCACCAAAATGGGAATTGCACCATGATCAATCAACATGTTGATGTTATCAGATGAACATGTTGAAATTCTTCCTATAGCCAATGCTGCCTCACACTAAAAAAATGAATAACTCGATGCATTTAGCATTTGAAACGCATGAAATAAACAAGAAGAAGCAATTAATAGCACATATTTAAACCTGAAGACGTGGGTAATCATCTCTATCAAGAAACTCAAGGAGTCGAGGAACAACTTCAGGTATTATTTCCTTAATTGGGTCTGTGGAAACAAATGGAACCAGATATCTAAGATAAACTAACATAAACAGTTATAAGACTAATTTCAAATTAATTGGCTTCAATAAAGGTGAATTAATTGATTACCTCCACTAAAAAATTTGTGAAACCGTTTTGTGGCCTCGAGTAGCAGGTCCTCATTTGACCCACCTATAATTTCAGCCTCCGCTTCCTTTCTCTGTTTCAATTGGAAGAAATTAATAATGGAATTTATATAACAGTTGCTATACTCAATTAAATATGCCCCACATAATTTCTTACTTGCAAGAAGTATTTCATTATGCAATAAATCACACTTTTTCTTTCAAATTTGATTTCCAAGAGAAGATTCGTGTCTTCTTTTTGTGCTTATGTAACTAAAGTAAATGTGGTGAAATTATCACACTTATAAATTTAATATTATATTTTCTTTATTAATAAAACAAGAAATCTAGAGTGGTTTAAAGAACAAAGAGGAAAAAATGGTACTGCTTTCTAAAATTTCATTACAAAGACCCATAAATTTTCTTGAGATAGAGAATTGATTAGATGGATTTTACCACTTGATGGATTTTTCGGAGCACATAACTGACACGAACTTCAAGGGTATCATTTCCCAAGTTCTCTTGTTCTTCTTGTATTTGCTTTGCCGAAGTCACAGCCGAAGGGCTAGCGTCATCCAAGTCTATGATTTTAAGTGTTGGTATATCTCCAATACTACTTGGGATCTCCTCTAGATTGAAACATCGGCCAATAATTAGGCGCTCAAGGCGTGGGAAGTGAGTGTTATCAGCTCTCCATTGCTCTAGATCTAATACACGAAGTAGTAGAAATTTTAGTTTGCCAAATTCTCCTTCGGTTGGCTCCCATTCTGGCCCATCAAAGGCGTCATGTTTCAGTTTGAGCACTTCAAGATTTGGCATTGAACCAACAATAGTCATATGTTTCCAAGGAATTTTGCAAAGCCCTAAAGTTAACTTTTTGATAGTTGGTGGGAAAGTGAAATTCCTCGGGACACTCACACTTTCACTATCACATAATATTTTCAGGTTCTCAAGTTCGGGAAGATTCACCAGATTACCTAGAGAAAAGAGTGTCATTCCCAATTGTACAATGAAAATTCCTAACTTTTTTAAATTTGGAACTCTTTCGAAGACCTCCTTGGTGCAGCTGGAACTACTCAATTTCGACAATGTTACAAGGTTACCTAGAACTAAATTCTCCCCATCTATTGGTGATCTAGCAGGGCATGGCAAATAACACATCCCAAACAGGAGATGCCTTAATTGTGGCATCCTCCATATTTCCTCTGGTAAATGTACATCGTCACAATCTACAATTAAGGTTTGTAGATACCAAAGAAAATCAGGTAATATTTTAGGTATGGAAATTTTCCCATCATATGAAAAAGCGAGGTACCTTGAGTGCACTAATTTTATTTCTTCCATTGGGAAACCGTCTACTTTTCCTTTAGCAAGATCCAACACCCTAAGCAATGGAAAAAGTTTTCCGTCACTTGATTCACAAATGTCGCCAAAACCGGAACATAAAATAGAACGGACTGGTGGCAAGGATCCTATGGACAGATTGACGTTTGAATTGTCACTGTTTGATAATTCCTGGCGAAAAATATCTGGACTAATACAAAGGCGACGTGAATACTCTATGCCTTCAGCAAAAATGCTGACATCTTTATCTGTGACATGGAAAAACTTCTCCTGCTGGGCTTTTCTTATGCATAGGTCCCTTAACAGATCATGGATGCTAAAGGTTTTTATCTTTCCGCTAGAACTCTTCTTGCTATTCAAAATTAGATTTCTGGAAATTAGATCTGCCAAATATTCCTCTCCTACTTCTTCCAAGGTTTTACCTCTGACTGGTTTTAGAAATCCCTCTGCAGCCCATAACTTGGTGAGTTTGGAGACACGGATTTCATCATCTTCTGGAAAAACTCCCATATAGAGAAAGCATGCTTTGAGATAATGAGGCAAGTAATCGTAACTTAAAGATAGTATTTCCGAGCAGTTTGCATCTGCTGCATTTATAACTGACTTGAAATATTTTGCAACATACTCCCAGTGATCTTTCGTCCTGTTGCCTTTGGAAAGGTGGCCGCCAACCACCGAAAGGGAAAGTGGAAGTCCTTTGCAATTCTCTGCAATCTCCTTTCCAGCTTCCTCCAGTTCAAGAGGGCAAGAATCATCTCCAAACACCTTCTGCCGAAGTAGAATCCAACTGTCCGTCTCATTTAGACATTGCATACAATGGGGAGATCTATAGGAGTCAGCCACACTCAACAGCCGTGTTGTAAACATGATCCGGCTTCCATTCCCTTCGTCTGGAAATATCCTTCTCAAAGAATCCCAAGCCTCGGTAGTCCAAACATCATCGATCACAACAAGATACCTCATACCTTTTAAACTTTTATATAGTTTTTCTTTTAATTTTCCAGTATCGTTCTCTTGATGCATTTCAGCACTGAGTTGTTCCATGGAATCCAGAAGGTGCAGCAAGACTTCTCGCTCACTATATACTTGAGAAATTGATGCCCAGGCTCGATTGTCAAAATGATGTTCAATACGTGGATCATTGTAAACATTTAAAGCAAGTGTGGTCTTGCCAATGCCTCCCATGCCTATAACTGGGATTATTTGAAGAGCATCTTGATACCCTATAAGTCGATCCATTATTTCCATCAGATCTTTACCAAACCCGACCATATCATTCTTGCCGATTGAAGGAAGTCTTGATGGACCGGTTGGCAAAGAAGTCCTCTCGCTCTGGTGCAGATCTGTTGAGCCCCACAATTTCTTAAGCTTAGCAGCCTTCGTCTTAATGGAATTAATTTCATCTGCTACCATCTCAAAGTTTACACAAAAAGTTTGGTCTCTCATTTGTCTTTCTAGAAAACCTCCCTGACCAAAATTCTTCGATATATGTGATTCCATAATATCTTCAGCTTTGTACGCTGCATCTCGAATTTCTTTTTCCAAACATTGTACTTCCTCGCTCCTTCTCTGCAAAGAATCATCCAGAAAATCTAGTAAGAAATCCAACTTTTCCTGGAGAGATTTAATTTGTTGGTCCTGAAGAGGAGTTTGATGTTGTTGTAGATGAGGATTTGATATCTGCTCCAAAATCTGACTGAAAGATAATACAGCAGCATAAGCCATCTTTGAATTCTTCACAGAATCTGATTGAGAGATAATAACATTAAATTGCAGCCCACTTTAACAAGTGGTGGTTCTGAGAGGTGGAGGTGGAGGTGGAGGTGGAGGAACTGAATGGAGGGAAGGGATGAAGAAGAGTACAGAGAGAGAGAGAGAGAAAAAAAGGGATAGGTGTTTGAGCATGTGCGCGCAAATATTATTAAGCCATCACACAAGCTTTTTTTAAGTTTCCAAGAAAATACACCATTGAGTCTATCAAAGTTGAACAACCACATTATATTATATTATAACAAAATTGTTCAATCATACCAGACAATTTTTCTCCTTCCATGAAAATATACATCAACTTGTATTCAAGAAAATTTTTCATTATCCAAAACTTATTTTTTTTCCCAAACTCATTATCAATCACACAATCTCGCAATAAAATATTTTGTATTTCAATCCAAAACTTTTAATCACATATTCTCCAAAAATTCCCTATTACAAAATCAATTTTAACAAAATTAAACGTATGCTGAAAAGTTTAAATTATCATAGGGGAAATTGCAGCTTTAGTACAGATTCTGTACGCTTAATAGAAAACATGTCCTAATTCTTTTTCTTTTAGCATTCACATTCTCAACATACCATTTCTAATGACAGTATTTACAATAATTTATCTCCTTCCAATAAAATATCAACTTGTATTCAAGAATATACCTAATCAATCCCACCAACCAACCATTTGAGTCTGTCAAAGTTGAACAGCCACATTATTATAACAAAAGTTGTTACATCATAACAGAAGTTTTCAAATGACATCTTTTAATATATGATAATTTATCTCTTGCAAAGAAAATACATCAACTTGTATCCAAGAAAAACCAGCCTTTAAAAAAAAAAAATGAAAAATCAAATTGAATAACCAAATTATCATAGAGGAAACTGCAGCATTAGTTTAGATCCTATACACTTGGTAGCCTTTAATATGTCCCCCGCCGGTTGCACATGAATGGAAAAGAATTTAGAACTGGCTTTTGGCTTCAAGTTCTTTCCAATTATTTTTATGATTTTTTATCCTCATCTCCTTTTGACTTTCACAGGGTTATTAGAAAGGAGGTGCACGTCTCCAATAATATAGAATCTAATAAAATCGAATTGAATCGACATAAATCAAATACGTTTACTAGGATATAGGCAAACCAAAGCAAGAGACTAAAGGTGTCATTACTTTCGATAAAATTAATTAGGTATAACTTTTATATTTTGTGTTGAGTTTTGCATTCTAATATTCACTTGTGTAAATAATTTAATTTTTAAATTTAATTTGACATTCTGTACTCAAACAGATCAGATAAGAATTTTGTTACGTCAAAGTAAGAATTTTATAATATATTTTAAAATTGTCATTAACAATAAAGTCGAAAAGGATTAAAAAAAAATTTGTGGATTGAAGTATGCAAGTTGTTTTTCACATGCAATGTATCTGTAGAAGTGGTAGAATTTAATAATTTTTAGGCATGCTTGCTTATTGTCAATTCAATTCAATATTGGATAATTTGATATTTTTAGTTCTTCATCCTAAAGATATGTTTTTTTTTTTGTGTAATTTCGTTTCGTATTTGATTCTCCTTTTCTATCTTTTGTGTGGAATCTAAAAATCAGGATTCCAAAGGGTAGCTATATTGATACCACAAAATTTTTTAGTTGTAACACTTTTTAATTGTATTAAAAGTTCTTAATCTTGAGTTGTTGTTGCATTTATATCCTCATTTTTTTAATTGAATTCTTATCTTGAGTTTTCCATTAAATATCACATTTGGTCTCTAATTACAGTTTTGCCAAAATATACTGTCAGTGTGCTTTGAAATGAGGGACAAATATTATATCGTACTTTTTCTTTTTTGTTTTATTATTAATTTAATAATATGAAGTGCAAATAAGTCTTTTTACAACCTTATAATGAACATTTGGACGGAAGTTTTTAATTAATGAAAATTTTAGAATAGGAACACAACAATAAAAAATTGAGGATTTAATTACAACAATAGGTAAAGAGTAAAGACTTTTAGTGAAATTAAAAATTAGTATAACCATAATAAAGTGTGGTGGAAATATAATTACCCGATTCTAAATTCTCATTAAGCAAATTACAAAGTCTAATAATTGTGGTTCTTTTAAGTTATATTTATCGCAAAGAGAGGTATATAAGTTGATTTGTCATGATGTAGTCTTTTTTTCGCTTCTGCTCGATATTGGATTAGATTTTAGATATTACTTTGCTCAAAAAATATTTTCTTAAAATAATTTATCAAAGAAATCTATCAACATATATGTTTCAAATTCATTTCACTAAAAGGGTAACTGAAAAGTGAAAATAACTATGCTGAAATCCATGAGGCCCTCATTATATAGATGACAAGGTATAATCTATATTCTATTTATGTATTCAATTTATCGTATTTACACCATATTGTTTAATGGAGGGTCATTAAGATTGAGAAATTAGTCCTTCACCTGTGTGACTTCATGTGTAGTTTATATAAAAATACTCAAGATGATCGTATCCCTAAGTGCACAAACCCCGCACTCGAGTTGAAGAAAATGGAATGTTCAATGTAACTGAGTTTTTATTGTCCTTATATTGTCGTGTACAGTGTTTGGATAAAAGTGAATATTTATTCATTGTGAATTGGTAATCTATTGGATGGCAATTTCGCTAGATGATAATCTATTAGATGATAATATTGAAAAAAAAAATAAAAATTAATTGCATACAACAATAAAAATGTAGAAAGTAAGAAGGCATTTGATTGATTGAGAATCGTGAGAGTGCGATGTCCTAAACTAAAATTGTCTATCGTAAATTGTTGCAATCTCTTTGGAGTCATTGTCTAAAGATGTCACAACAATTTACGGTGGACAATTTCACTTGAGCTGTGATTTAAGATGTATTGAATTGAGACTTTTATATATTTTTTAAGATTTTTTAAGAATTTAAATCATTAAAAAGTATTCAATATAAACTTTTTAACACTAATTTAAGAGAAATAACTCAATCTTTTATAAGTTGGTTTAATTTTCATCTTTATTCGATGTTGAATTTTTATCCCTTAATATGTCCCCACAGCATGGTGGCTCGTTTTAAGTAGATCAATCTTGAAATCCATGTGCTCATTTTTTTTTGTCATAATCGGATCAAATTACTCGCTGAAATTTAATGACCTTTGATATCGTGATAAGAAATTGGGTTCCATCTTATAGAGTTCTTATATAAGTAGAAAGGAACTTATATTATTTTAAGATTGGGATTTTTTTTATTGAGGTAAATAATTTCCCATCTTTTAGATCAATGTTAATTAATAGTTATTAAAAATGTTATTGTCAATTCGAAAAATATTGTCAATATCAAATTAATAGTTTGACAGTATAATTATAAAAGCATTTTAGTATAAACTATGTTAATATTATTATTTTCTATTCATATCATAATACTTCTTTTAATATACTATAAAATCATTTATAGTATCATCGGTATTTTAATATATTTTAAACTTATACACCTGTTATGCAATTTCTAATATATTTTAAAAATCTCAAGCACACGTCCTAATAAATTTTATTTCTTCCAACTTGTGATGGAACAAGGAAAAGACTCCTAGTAGAAGAGGGAAACTTTCCCTTTTCCTTTCCAAATAAAAATTCTACTTTCCTTTTCCTAGTAAAATTCGTCTCTTTCATAACAAGTCATGTCCATATTATAAATAGCCACTTATATTGAAGTTTAATTTATGTTAATCTCTAGAGTTTTGAATTCTTGAAGAAAGCAACGAAAGTGAAATAATTTAAAGGTGGAATCAAGAAATCAACATGAAGGAACTTTTTTTATTTTTTTTTATATATAAAGTACGCTACATGGGTATATCTTAAAATATTTATATGTTTGTTTTTAATATTCCGACAAAATTATTATATTCTTATTTATGATAATATTTTTCCAACAATTTATTATAGCAGTTTTCTCAATCTTTGAAGCAAGTGAAAAATCAATTTGAATTATTAATTTTTTTAAAACTAAATTCAATAAGGCAAGTCATAAATATATTACACGCCCTTTGTTTATTTACCATATTAGTTTTTTTTTTTCTTCTAATAATAACAGATTTACACTGCCCAAAGGTGAAACCTGCAAGGCCCAAAAATTTTGGAATACGCGCATATACCCTACTTAACCTACCATTCTTCACCCAAACAACAAAACAATCTCTCCGTCACATCAACCTGTCTGACTCTATCCTAATATTTAATTTTCTGTAATTTGAACACACTTTTTTTCTGATTGTTTATTGGAAAATGCTAAGTGTACATAATGGACACCATAATGGTGTCCATAATGTACACATGGCGGCTCCCTATTGGGGGGTTGCCTGTCGCG
>CAIGRN010170782.1:0-17925 GCA_903798345.1 Fraxinus anomala | reverse complement strand
AACCCAACCCAATTGAACTAAAAACTCAACCCAAAGTTGGGTTGATCGGCTTGACTGGTTCGGATTGATTTTGGCCCACCCTTAATTATAGATAAGTACATTATATCCATTTTTCTTAAAATTTGAAAATAAATTTCGTGGAAAATAACATTAAAATACAGACAACATACCCAATCAATCCATTTCCATCTAATAAATTATAAAAAGGGAAAAATTCATAAATCAGATTTTAAGTTTCACAAGTGCAAAAATCAGATTTTAAGTTTCACAAATGCAAAAATCAGGTATTTATTTATTAATTAAAAATATTTATTAATTAGGTTACAATTANTTAATTATTTGCGAAATTATTTAATGGGTCAACTAGCCAGTAAAATATGGGGAAAATTCATAAATCAGATTTTAAATTTCACAAGTGCAAAAATCAGGTTTTAAGTTTCACAAATGCAAAAATCAGGTATTTATTTATTAATTAAAAATATTTATTAATTAGGTTACAATTATATAATTAATGGTCACACACACATAGAGATCCGCCACAGCTACACACACAGATCTGTCGCCACACACAACAACCACACGCACACAGATCCTCCGCCTCTCCGATTCCCTCGACTTCGTGACGCTGCTGTGACCAACAACGTCTACCGGCAGCGTCTCGACGCTGCTGCCGTTCATAACAGCGTCGCGAAGCTGTGAACGGTAACAGCGCCTCGACGCTGTGAACGGCAGTGTCGCGACGCTGCGTCGAGGCGCTGCTGCGAGGGAGAGAGAGGAAAAGGGAGGAGAGGAGGGAAAAGTGGAGGAGACGGGAATGATAAATTAGGGGTGGAGAAGGGAATTGATAAATTAGGTTATCAATTAGGATTTTAATATAGTACCTGATTTTTAAAAAAAATAAACTTTAAACCTGATTTTTAAAAAAGTAAAACTAAATGCCTGATTTTATGTAATTTCCACTTATAAAAATATATACTTTTATCCTTTGGTTTTTCGTATATTCAAAGATGTTAGTTTTTGCGTGGGGTACCCTAAAATAGAGAATACTATATAGTTAGTGGTAACCAACTATCCTCTCTTTATGATCAATTAGTTAGTGTAACTTGCTAAATGATCATAAAATAAAACAAAGATTAGTTGTTATTTGACATGATTGGACAACAAATTAAATCTTATTCTTAATACATTTTAAGTCGACTAGGAGTAATCGCACAAACCATATTATATATTATTCTAAGTTAGTAGCGTTTCATTTTTCAATTACATCTATTTTATAAGAACGACATTTTTACAAGATGAATCATTTTAAAGGGATATGATATGAGGAGCCAAATCATGGATAACCTCTTTGATTTGCCCAAAATTAATTAATAAAAATTATAAAGGTTTAGATAGATACTTGTTAAGACGTTAATTGTTGGTGATGGCTAAGATTAATTTCACCAAAATGGCCAATGATATTCATTTGTAGCTTCAAAGGGAGGGTAGCCCATGTCAACATGGTCATTCTAAACTGCATTTTGAGCATTCGATCATCGAACGGGACAGTCAAGTCGGGTTCGGCCCTTTTCCACACAATACTTTTCTTATGGTCTTTCCTTGTCATCAACCACCCATCGAAAAGTAAAGATTAGGATAGATATGTTTGTATGTATGTGTATTTGTTCGATGTCACTCACATTTGCTTTTTTTCCAAGTTTAAGACAATTATTTACATACATAACTTATAAATTAAACCATTATACGGACTATTATTGGTTGGGAAGCTTCCTAGTCAATTTTTTTCCTTCTGGAAAGGTGCATAGGTCTTTCATTTGTTAATGTGAGGTTTCTTTAGCAGCCTCGTGCTTTGTCCCCAACCTTTAGAATTGGGTAATTTTGTTAGTGAGATCTTAATTGAGTGAACTTTAATTTGTTTCAATTGGATTATCTAACATTAATTTAGTTTTAAATTTTACCAATCTACCACATTTTGTCACCAATTATCCCCCAACGGATAGGAATTGCATAGTATTATAGTGACAGTGATACTTTAATTGATCTTTCACATAATCATTATGAGACACCTTACAATCGAAAATGGCCCTTTGTCGCCTCCGTTTCATGCCAGAGATCTTCAGCTCCACCACCACCAATTCCCGCACTGCCAGCAGAATCTTGAAGATGAACAAAGCGAAAACAACAATATGAACCGCAACCTAAAGCGAGATCGTGACGAGGGGGAAGAGCTAGTGCCGGCCACCGGAGAAGGAGAAATGACAAGAAGACTTAGAGATAGACCTGTTGGTTCAAAGAACAAACTAAAACCCCTTATAATCATCCCTTATAATTATCACTCGAGATAGTGCAAATGCACTCATATCCCAGGTAATGGAGGCCGACGACAACTGCGATATTCAAAAAAGTGTGCCCGCTTTAGCCACACGGTGGCACAAAGGTATTTGCATACTTAGTGGCTGCGGAACTGTGAATAAATTTTTGCTTAATTTTTCTTTTGTTCTTCTAATGGAGCATTTGGGTTTGAGGTTGAGGTGGAGGTGGCGGTGGTCGATGTGGATTTTGGGTTTGATGTGGGGGTGTGTGAGGGTTTAGAGGAAGAAGACACCGAGGTGCGTGTGTGTGTGTGTGTTATTTTTTATTTAATGTGATAAATGGAAAGTTACTATTTTGTCCCCTTCTAAAATATTAAAAATGTGATCAAAGTTAAATTTTTGGTCAACTTACAAAATTATGGATGGAAACTGTCCAAAAGGGCTTCACCTGCAACATTTGAAAAGGTTAGGGGTAACAGCTGCAACAAATCAAAGGTTTGGGGAAAGTCTACTAATATTTCAAAGGTTTGGAACTTTTGCTGCAATTATCCTCAAATTATTTTAACATTTTAATGACGTGGTGTAAAGGTAGCTTTGAATGTCATGCATCGATTAGTAGTATTTTGTGGTATGATTGTCAATTAAGTAATTTTCATAAAATTTGCAAGACTGACGAAGTGGTGAAATTTAAAACTAAAATTAAGATAGTGACCAAATTGAGATGAATTAAAGTTTGGTAACCCAATTGAGATTTTGCTAAAAGTTCAATGACCATAAATGACATCTATCCACTACCACAAAAAGTACAATTTTAAAGGTTGAGGATGAAAAGTGGAAGGGAAAAAGGTTGTGAACTAGATGTGCAATTCTAAGACTTGGGATTTTTTTTTTCCAATTTCACGTTTCTTCTTGTGGCAAATGGGTTTGGTTTGATTGTTTGAAAAAATGTAAAAAATGGTTTCGATATTTCATGTTTGGCCCAAATCACCATCCGCCACCGATTTTTGATGTTTCAGGGTTGAAGATTTATTTTGATATTTGGACTTTGAAACATCAAAGTTTATTTTAAAGATTGAAGTTAATAGGTTTTGGAATGTTTGGACTGCAAATTTGAATTGAATAAAGTGGACATTACAGTCATCCATGATTTTTAAGTTCTTAATTCAAAGTTAAGAATTAGATTGAAAATCAAATGATAATACATTTTTTAAATATTAATAATAAACTAATAAAATTAGAAAAATCCACAACCCCAACCAGCAAAACCCTCATCCCTACCCAATTTTAACCCTCAAATCTCTCTCTCTCTCTCTCTCATCCATCATCTATCTGATGGAAGAACCACGGACATCGGACCGTGATAGTTGCTTCCGCCTCTAGTCCCTCCGCCTGAAAAACTGTACGATGGATTCCAAATGCTTCGCCATTTACACCACTTCTTCTTGGATTTTTCTCACAAAGAGCGGTATATGGGCGTGTGGCACCGCGGTTGCGATCTGGTGGACTTGTGGAGGTTGTGGCGGTGTAGTGGATTTGTGGTTGTGGTGCAGTGGATTTGTGGAGGTCTGGTGGTTGGTTTGCTGTCTGCTGTGTGATTTGTGGAGGTCGTGGTGAAGGGTGACGATTTGGGGATTTTTTAGTAAGGGTGGTAGTTTCGGTGTGGTGTGGTCGAGATGAAGATAGAGGAGATGATAGTTGTGATTTTTGGTTAAGATGATGGTGGTGGTTGTCGGTGATGGACCCAATACAAAAGTTCAGTCTGGACGGACGTTGACCATTGACCGTCCACGATGAATGATCGTAAGAGCGAAATCCTTTATTAATATTTAATTTAATAATATTAAAAATTATTCAATATAAATGTAAACGCACTAAAACGCGAATTCGCCAAATTAATTCATTATTCATAAATTATTTACTCCAAATCACAAATTCACAAATAAGTGAAATCGCAATTCTCATTTCATATTTTCAACGCCAATTCGCCAAATTAATCCATTATTCATACAATCAGAAAACTAGATAAGCCAAAAATCAGAAAACTAAAAAAAAACACAATCAGAAAATCACAACAAAACCCAAAAATAAAATAAAATCATAAAACTCACGGAGTGACGTAATGGCGAAAACTCAGTAGGCGGACGACGATCACTGGACCTTCCAGCACCGACACGGCTGGCGCCGGCTGGACTGGTGGTGGTGGAGGAGTCACCGGACAGAATGGCGAGAAGAAGCAGCGAGAAACAGGAATTGTAGGGATAGAACCGTATAAAATGGAATGGGTTGGAAATTGGATGGGCCTGTACCTATTTAATTAAACGATTGGGCCGGTTAATTTAAAAGCAAATGCCCAACTACAAAACCAAAAGAAAAAAAAAACAGATAAGGAAGAGGAATAGGAACAATACCAGCTGTGAAGCCAAACCTGAAATCCTCTGCGCACCGGTCACCTTCTTCCCCGGCACCGTTCCGACGGAGCCCAGCATGCGCGGCCGCGCCCCCTCGCTGGGTGCTGGGTCCGTCCCTGGTGGTTGTGATAGAAATGGTGATGGCGAGATGGAGGTGGCAGGGACGATGGCGGTGGTTGTAGCTGTGCTTGTAGATTGGTGGGGATGGTTGTGGCATCGTTGGTGGTGGTCGTGGTGGTTGTGATGGGGCGAGTGGTGAGATGGTGGTTCTGGTGGTCCTGGTGGTAGTGATGGGGTTGTGTGGGGTTAGGTTGTATAAAGATTAAAGATGGACCGTGACCAAATTTTGATCAATAAATTGGATATTTTATGATCAATAAATAATATATGAATGATAAATTGTAACCAATAAATAATATATGACCTAAAAATTTGAGTCGTGACTTATAAAAATTTTGATTTATGATCGATAAATAAATTGTGATCTATACATTTTTTAATTTGTGACCGATAAATAAATTATGACTTATAAAATTTTCAATTTTTTACCATAAAAAAAATTGTGACCTTTAAAATTTTTTACCCGTGACCTGAAAATAATTTGTCACCAGTTAATTCAATAATTTGTGATCAAATAGTATAGAATTGTGACATTGATCAATTGAATTAATAAAATATGTTTTTAATTAATTATTTCATAAATAAAAGTTAATTAATAACCGGTTTTTGAAATTTGAAACCTTGATTTTTAAATGAGCTATAATTATTCCATTAGATATGAAATTTTCCCTAAAATATATTATTTTTGAGATTTGGTTGGTGGACTATGGGCTAAATTTTGAGGAAATTACATCAAACTAGATTTTTCAAGATTCAATTTCAAAAACCAAATCTAATGTTTATTTATACAAAAATCGGATATTAATTCAAATATTAAATCAATATATTAATATTAATAATAATAATAATAATAATAATAATATAAATCAATTCATATACACACCATATCCCATCTTCTCTCTTCTTATCTCATCTCTCTCTACCCTCTCCATCAGACCGCCGTTGTTGTCGTCGAGGAGCACTGTTGTCGGAGACAGCTGTGATCGTTGTTGCGTCGCGCCACGACTCTTCTATTCTTTTCTCTCTTCTTATCTCATCTCTCTCTACCCTCTCCATCAGACCGTCATTATCGTTGTCGAGGAGCACCCGTCGCCGGAGACACCTGTGATCTTTGTTGCATTGCGCCGCATCGTCGCAGCGTGGCTATGTGAACATCGCATAGTGGCTTCGTCGTTGCCGCCGCTTCAGTTCAGTGGTGATGGTAGCGGCACCGCGATTGCAATCTAGTGGACTTGTGGAGGTTGTTGCGGTGTGTGTGGTGGATTTGTGTGATTTGTGGAGATCATGGTGGCAGGGGTAGTTTGGAAATTTTTTAGTGGGGTTGGTGGTTGCGGTGTGATGAAGATGAAGATAGAGGAGATGGTAGTTGTGGTGACGATTGTGGTGGAGATGGTGGTGGCGGTGGCTGTGGTTGTGATTGTGAATTGGTGGTGATTGCGATGACAATGTTGGTGGTGGTCGTGGCAGCGACGGCAACAACGATGATGATAGGTTTGGGGATTTTTTGCTTGGTGGTGCTGGTGGTGTGGTGTGGTGCGATGGAGATGGTGGTCATAGTGGTGAAGAGTTTAGATAGTGGTTGTGGTGGTCGCTGTGGTGGTGGCGTTGACAATAATGGATTTGAGGAGATGGCGAGGAGGTGGTGGTGGTACAGGCATAGGCGACGTTGGTGGTGGTGCTACTATTGGCGGAGGTGGTGGTGACAAATTATTTTCTTGATTGAGACCAATAAATTAGTTGGTGTTTGACCAATAAACAATACGTGATCGATTGTGACTAATAAATTGGTTGATGTGTGACCTATAAACAATATGTGAGTAATGAAAAAGATAAATTGTAATCAAGAAATAATGTGTGACCTAACAAATTGTTAATTCGTGACCAATAATTTGAAAATTTGTGACTGTCTGATAAGTTGTGACTTATAATACTTGTGATTTGCGATCAATAAATAAATTGTGACGTGTAAATTTTTTATTTGTGCTCGATGAACAAATTGTGACTTATAAAACTTTTGAATTGTNTTAATTCGTGACCAATAATTTGAAAATTTGTGACTGTCTGATAAGTTGTGACTTATAATACTTGTGATTTTTGATCGATAAATAAATTGTGACCTATAAAATTTTTGAATTGTAAAAATAAAATAATTTATGACATAAAATTTCTGATTTGTGATCGAAAAATAATATGTGACTAATTAAATCGTTAATTTGTGACCACATTATATAAATTTGTGACCTTCATATATTTTAATTAGTATCTGATTTTTGAAATTTGTTCTTAATTTTGAAATATGCGGTACTTAACTTCTTAATTGTGAAATTTCCCCTAAATTTCCCAAAAAAAGAAAAAAAGTAAATAAAGAGACTAAATCTAAGTCCCCTCTAATGTTGGGCCAGCTGAACTCACTCGCCTCGACCCAAAACCAGGCCTGTGTACATCTAGCCCCATTCTTTAGCCGCTCATCGACATAATTTTTGAAGGGCTTGCCAAGAGCATTAGGGATGGAAAAACAAAGCAAATGTTATTTATTAGATATAAAATAAAAATGACACTGGGGTGAGTTTGTTCTTTCGAATCATCAACTGATCAGTATGGACTTCTTTCTTATTATTAATAATTGAATCTAAATGCTAAACACCACTTACACCATATTTGCACATCATTTAATTACAATATCCACTCAGAATCCTGATTCCATGCCACAAAAGGAAAGGACTGTCCATTCAATATTTTAAATTTCATCCAAAATATTAAAACATAAAACTCCATTCACCAATACTACAAATTTTGATGCACATTTATTCATTATCCTATGCCTAAACAATGACACTTAAATGCGGTACCTCACAAGTGGATCTTTAAGAAAAAGACGCTCATGGTAGACTCTCCATGCATAATCCTCGAAACAAAATGACTGGAAAAGCCTCTCTTCTCCTGCATCCTCGGCACAACGGCCATCATCTTCATTTTCTTGCTCCTCGATACCATTCATAGCTAACTTAGGAATAAGGGGAGAGACTGTGCTTTCGATGGGGAGGGTAATTAGCAGAGACATTGAACTTGCGTCATCTCCTGATACAGGCAACGCTCTTCCTCTCACTTTCTTGAACTTTCCATTGCTCCAAACCTGTCAAACATTTATGATTTGAAGCGATAAGCATATTCTTAAAGCCCGAACAATTTTTAAGGATTTGATAGTTTATTATTGAACATGCATAGAAGAAAAACGTAAGCTTAAAATAACTTGTTGAGCTTGTGAAAAAAAATCCTTGCTCACAATTAGAAAAAATGTACGCAATAGCTGATGACCATGACCTACTCTTCACCTTTATGGAGATTTTAAATAGAAGTAATGAGCTCACAAGTTGCGAGAACTGAGATTAAAGAAAGATATTATATAGAATTGGCTAATAGTATAGTTAACTGAAAAGGCAGATACATACATATGGAAAAGTGATCATTCATAATTTACAGCATAAATATAAAGTTTCTCCAACACCATTCCTCCATCTGAACACGAGGAACAGAAATGCAAATTGTACGTAAGCTACTTGGAATTCGTAAACTTAATAGGGTTTATGGGAAGCATAGATGTGCTGAACCTTCAAGTCACTTGAGGCAATTTTTTCCTCCAAGCCTATGTTTGGCTATATGCAGTATATAATCCACACATTTCAAGAGCCTACAAGTAATATCCACCACTTATATCTATCTATTTTTATTATCACGGTGAGCAATGACAGGAGTTCAAGTTACGCAACTTATTATCCAAGTAACCTCATAACCAACAGTTGCTCATGCACAATAATTCGTTTTGGTGCTAACCGTGATGGTTGTTGGATTTTACTGAAAATGTAAATTAATTTCAATAAACTCATTTTCGCGTCCAATGCAAATTAATCAAAACCATATAATTAAAAATACCCAATTTCTCAGAACTGCTAGGTTATGTGGGACCGTCCTGTTTACAGCTAAGGGCGTGTTTGAGCCTGAAGCCTTGTTACACTTTGCACGTATGAGAGAGAGCAGTAATTTCAATTTGAATAAAAAAATATTAATTATTTACAATTACTGACCTGAGCTATGTCTCCTAGAGTAACCAGCACAGAGTCCACTTGGGGCGAGACATGGATCCAACCCGAATCCGACAACAATGAGTATTTCTGACACTAATAATTAAAATAAACATAAGGACAGAATTCATTGCACGTGCTTTTAAACTAAAAATAATTCTAAATTAAATTCAAACAAGTAGCACTTATTTTAATTTACTTTATGCAACATCCGCTAAATATATTTTTATTATTCGATTTGAAGTTAAAAGCACGTGCAATGAATTCTGTCCTTATGTTTATTTTAATTATTAGAACGGACTAATATTTACTTAATTCAACGAAAACAAAAACTCATGTCCTGTCTGGAAATTGTTTTTAATTAAACAAGAATCTTTAAAAAGAAGCGTGATATTTTAATTGGAGTAGTAACTTTTGCAGTTGAATGGCAGGCAGGCTGCTCCATGCTATACGGGAGTGAGGCTGTGCCTCTTGTACCCTTTCATGTTTTTCTGGAATTTAATTATGGGCTAATGGCAATTGCAGGCAGGCTGCTCCATGCTATACGGGAGTGAGTTTGTGCCTCGTGTACCCTTTCATGTTTTTCTGCAATTGAATTATGGGCTAATGGCAATAGAGGAAACATTAGTACGAATTGAATTATATGGTAAAATCAACATTTTCAAAAAATATTGGCTGTTGATTCGAAAACAAAAATAATTTGTCAATTTGAAATCAAGTCAAGACAAGACAAGACTAACAAAACAAAACTGTAATGTTTATCATGAACCCACAAGTTTAACTTGAACGAAAGTTCATAGTTGATTTGTTTTAACAATTTTTAATTTTTCGGTTGTTTCACTTTAAATTGGACTGGTTTCCGAATTTGTTTTCAATTTTTTCTGTTGAAACAAAGGGTCGGATTCTATTTTCACAAAATTCGGTATAATCAATACAATTTTAGTTTTTCTTTAATAGTGTCTATAAATATCAAAAACATAGATTTAAGCCATTGTTTGATCTTCATTTTCTTCAAAATACATATTTATTTCTCTTCTTTTCAAACACACATTTTTTAATAAAATAATATTACCGCAAATCTGAAACTTTTCCTTATTTTTTTAACCACACATTCTCCATCAATTTACTATTTCAAAATACATTCCATGCAAAAATAAAAATGGGACTCAAACATATGTGTGGTGCTTCTCTAACCATATAAATGTTTAGACTATTCAATTTCGAAGTTAGTTAAAAAAAAATGATTCAAACCTCATTGTCATTTATTTATAATAATTATGCAAATGTCAAACATTTGATTATGGATGAATCGAATTTTTTTGTGAGAGGACGTGTTAAATACAAAATTTAAATGAATAAATATAACCTATTTTTAATAATTTAAACTTTTTATTTTAAATGCTTAACAATAATACTACGTTCAAAAAGTAATAGACCTATGAATTGTGCAAAATATAATTTTAAATATCTATTCAAAGCTACCTAGCTGTTCTCCTCAGCGAAGGTTCCAAGCTACCTCAAGACCCGAAAGAAGGACGACCCGAAAAGGACAGTACACTAGTGTATGGTCCGTTTTGGAGGAGGGAATTGTCTAAGGATGGCAAAAAAATCTGACAAATTCGATATCGACAGGGCCCCACCCCGAACGGGGTGGGGATAACCTGCTTAATCGGGTATCGAGGCGGGGAACTTTTTCCCAAGGGGGGTTCGGGGCGGAGACGGGTAACGGGCCCCCGCCCAGCCCCATTTAATTTTTTTTTAAATTTAATTTTTTTTTTTTATAATTCAATACTTTAAATTGAAAAATTCATTAGTTCTAACAACTAAAATTATTTGTTTAAGTCTAATGGATATGGGCAATAAAAATAAGTTATCAAAAACTAAAAAAAATTAAAATTAAAATTAAACAGGGCAAGGACCTCGCCCGTCCCCACCCCGCCCCACCACGCCACGCCTTAAACGGGTAACGGGGCGGGAAATTACTTGGCGGGGCGGGGACGCCCTCTCCCCCACGCCTCGTCGCCATCCCTAGAATTACCCATAATTGTTTCAGTGGAAAATGTAGGGTTGGATTGGTCCAGGGTGGTGTTGGAATGGGGAAACGAAATTATTCAGAAATTTTTAAAAAAAATCTTTAATTCAATAAACAAAATCGTCTATATGTTCACATGTATGTTATGTCAATAATAAATGATTCAAATCTTTACCTAAATTAGATGATCAATTTTTGAAGTAATTATGAATCATGAACTTTTTGTTTTTTAATTACAAGAATTTGATGCTTCAAACTTTCAAGTCTTCTATTGTATTTTCCAAAGTCAAGACTATATTGATGTGTGAGTACCTTATTTTAGTTAAATCAAGAAACTAATTCTTGAACTGAACAATAAGAATAAAATAAGAAAAATATTTTTTTCTCTTGCCAAATTTGAACATTATGAAATTATGTATTATAATTGTTGTAGGATTTCCAAGCTCATTATCTATTTATAGAAATAAAGATGTTACAATCCATATAGAATAATAATTTCAATTTCAAATAGGAGTCTTAATTAAGAATTTCAAATATTAGTTTTAGTTAAAGTTCAAATCCAATTAGTAAATGTGTAGTCCTAAAATTTTAATTATAATTACGATTAAATTTATAATAACTTTCATAATAATTATAATTAAGTGCAAAACTTTATTATTGTTACAATTAAGATCAAAACTATTATAATTACCATAATTAAGTCTCAATACTTTATAGAGCTACCACGACGACCTAATCAAACAAATATTATCCATGTTCCAATAATTAAATCACGTCTAATCTAATCCTAGTCCAGCTCATCTTCTTATTAGTCTTTATTTTTTTCACTAAAACAAAAAATTGCACTGTTGGAATATATAATATCACATAAGCCGATAAATCTGCAATACTTTCCTCGTATATATATTTCATCCAGTTCGATATTCGATAATTATGTACGAGCATACATGACTGTTTTACCACTCTAATTATTTTCACTAACTTACGTACCATTTTCTTCAACGGTCCTATGAACTAATCACAAATGTCGACGTTTAGTCATCGTAAACACTAAGCTCAGGCTTTAACCTTTCAACGGAAAATACTTAAATAGTCACTCTACCAATTTTTCAAATTGACGGTTCTTGACACGAATTCATGTTCTTTACTTAGCTCGTTCTCAAATTCCTTACTCATTGAGATATTTGACCAATTAAATTAATCTCACCCAATTGGTGAATCAAAGAATTATGAAAATTGCGAAATGATATACATAACTCTGTTAAGGGATTTATATGAAATACACAACAACCAAGTGAAATTTAATTCTTTGCACGGTCATGCTATATAATTAAAAGGTCCGTTTAATATGCTCAAAGTGTACTGTGTCACCTTTAATTATTTTTACGACAAGAACAAATCACAAACCCAAATAGTGAATTGGTTATCGCTACAACTTCTAGTATAACGTGTCAACCCTTATACATTGATCGTGATCAAAATATAAATTGTATCACACTGTACTTCTCAATCCAAATACCCAACTTATATTATCACAAGTGATCATATACACTTTAATTCACATACTCAATAATAAATAAATACAATAAATAAAATAAAACCAATTTTATTTAATATAAAAATATTATTTTTTTTATATCAGCAAAATTATATTATATGGACACACAACCCAACGGGTAGGTCCAACTCGATCTTGCAATCGCCCCTATGGGGTAGACTGGCCGTTGAAGATGGCCACCATCCAGTGTGCCAATCAAGCTTGACCACTAGCAAAGGCAATAAAAACTCTAAGTCTGTTATGCCGTGCCTTCGTAATTTGGGGAAAGCTGCCAATTAGAAAGGAAAGTTTGCGAATTCCATATCGTCAGTGCACAATCTCAGATTCTCAGTTCAGTTTAGCCCTGTTTGTCAACCATTTTTTTTGAAACTTTTTTTTTTTCTCAAATTTATTTTCAATCACATATTCACACAATACTCTTTTTAATTATACATTCTACAAAAAATCACAATTCGAAAATTCATTTTCCCAAAAAAAACTCTTTTTAATTTTTGTCAATCGGAGGCTTAGATCAATTTAGCCAATTGTCTATAAATTGAGGTGCTTTTATTCTCTTTTGAGTACACGGTAAATGATTATTTTAGAAGAATAAATCCATGAATGTGATAAAAACATAAAATATTATTTTTTCTACGATACTTGAGGAATGAGTGAGGTTTTTTGTGTATGAATAAAAGAATCAACTTGTAATGATCCAAACTTATGTAACACAAAGCGATATACAACCTTAATATCACACTACAATTCTATTATTGACGAATAAAAGAAACAAGTAACAATAAACTTGATAAAATAATAATTTAGTCCATATAAAGTTTAAAAATTCATTTTGAACCTTTATAAGATTTTTCCAAGAAAATAAATTTAACATTATATGGAACGCATATTGACCCAAATAATAAGGTACAAAAGTCAAATGCGGCCCCACTTCACAAGATTCGAATTTCAATTTCATCAATTATAAATAGCATCGAAAAGTAAGAGTGCATTTAATTTGCTGTTTTCAAGTTATTTTCAATTTTCTAAAATACTTAAAAATTATTTGGTCTTGTATTTTCGAAAATGTATCTTCGAAAATAAGGTTAAACTTATAATAGAAAATTCAAAATGCATTTTTAACATTTTGAATGTTTCGAGTGAAAACTTTGAAAACACTCAAAATATGGGAAATAAGTGTTTAAATAAGATTTTATTAACATGAAATTCTAAAATTTAAACATTATCATAAAAATATATACATATAAAATTTTAATTTTTTTTTTTATAAAAAAATAAAAATTTGATAAATTCTAAAAAATAAAAAAATAAATTTCTAAAATTAAGAAAAAGATCTAAAAAATAAAAATAACTTAAACTCATAATAGTTATTTATATAAAATTTCTAAAATATATATATATTTACATGAACACGAATAAAAAATCTCAAGTCACGTTTATTTTGTATTTCATATATTTTTTCAACTCAATTTATTATTTATTTTTATTTTACTTTTGTAGCCAAAAATATATTGTAAGATATATCAACTTTAAATTGTATATACGACTCGATAATATATTGATATAAAAACTGTTTAATTTTACTACTAAATAAAAATTAGTTAAATAAGATGTCATAAAATAATTTCTCAAAATTTCAAACGAAACGGATTTTCTAATTTTCCGTTTTGGGATATAATTTTTCAAAATGAAAAATCAAATGTATTTTTAACAATCTTAAAATATACTCTCAGAATCGAAAACTAAAAATAAACTCAAAGTTGAAACACAAACCAAACATGCCACACCACATGTGTGTCTTTAGGAGAGCTTTTCTAAAGCCTAATATTAAGTTCATGTTTGGCTCTTATTTTTCAAAATTGAATTTTTTGTAAGTTCATTTTTAATCACATATTTCATGTGATTCACAACTTTGTCAAATTGTTAACACCACAGCCCAATCAACTTTTATCAAATCTTAATAAAAATTGATTATTAGCAAAATCAAACAGAGACCGAGTAGGATCTTGACTCAAACTCATGTAATAAAATTTAGGGTAATTATAATACCACCATAAAATTTTACTACCACCAACAATAAAAATATATTTTCAATAAATATACCACAATAAATTTATAATTATATTCTTAATTCATTAAAAACAAAAAATGAAAAAAAAATAAAAAATGCGTGGTGTCCTCGTCCATGAAAACATGACCAAGTAAATCATCTTTTCCTTTCTTCTTCACGTCTCTTAGCTTTTTTTTTTTTGTTCTTCTCGATAGAAAGATAATTCTCAACAAAAGCAACTGGCTTCATCACATGCATATCACCGACTGAATGAATAATATATAAGTTGTTGAACAAACTATGATGGTTGAGCAATAAATACGTCGTAGCTTAATGGATTTCAGGAGGGTCCATCTGGAAGAGTTGAAGACTTGAAGCTACACGCGTCAGAGCAAAAAAGGCATTATGCCATATTGATGAGTCGAGATGAGTAGTGACAGACTTCATATGGGCAAATTAGTAAGGGCTGTCTCTTTGGATTTCAATTTTATATTTTATATTTAGAGTTTTGAATTTATTTTAAATTTTATGTTTTGAGTGTTTATTTTGAGATTGTTGAAAATGTGTTCTTTTTAATATTTTTAAAAATTATTTTGAAAACACTCAAAACGCGTTTTGAAAATTTAGTTTGATTGTAATTGAAAACACAAAAAATGACAAATTTGTCGTTTTGAATTTTCTCTGTAAATTTTTAACTTATTTTCAAAAATGCGTTTTCGAAAATAGTAAATAGAACACATTTTTACTGTTTTCAAAAATCGAAAATAGAAAACGACTTGAAAATGATAAAGAGAACAGACCCCCAAGATATCTAGTTTGGACATCCACACGGTCAACATAGAGGGCGACATCTAGTGGGCATTTCTCATGAATTTCTTAATCGACAATAAATTTCCCGATTGATAGATTGCTCTGTGAAAGAAGTTCCAAGACCATTTTGTATTGATTTGGTTTTGAAATTTGGGTTTTATTTATTTATTTTAATCTCAAGAATACATCTTGCATTTTTAACGTGTTTGGGGTAGATTAAAATATGTCCATAAACTGTTTAATAAGAGTACAAAGACAGGTTTATAATTGTGGTAGAATAATAAATTATTTTATGTGATAAATATATTAATTTTTTTTATGTTTAAGTAAATAGAAAAATGCTTAAAATTGTGGTGTGTAATATAAGAGTTAAGCCAAATGAACATAATGGATAACCACTTAATTGGCCGCGTCCTCACATGGGACGCATGGGTCCCGACCTGAATTAAATAATGTCGATCTTTCATGTATGTGTATCATCCATTATATTCGTGTAGAATAATTCGTAATATAATTACCTAAAATTTATAATACAATATAAAAACTAGAAAGTCATGTAAAACCTTCTCCGAAATAACCAAGGAACAGATATTTAATAGAAAAATGGGCCGTATACCGGCCCAAACTAATATGGAACAGGTCAGATGCGGCTCCCACTTCGCAGTCACCCGCAATCCCGCCAGCAGAATAACACGTTGACACCACTGCCAAACAACAACAAAAATTTTAAGAAAATCAATTTCTCATTCTAGTGAAGAAATCTCACCAATACAGTTATATGCTAGCTAAATCACAATCATCAGCATCCCAGGTATATTGAATTTATTTCTTTGTTTTTTAATTAATTTTTATTTGTTAGTTTGATTATTTTTTCCGCATTAGGGTCGGGTTATTTGGGAGGAAATCGACAAAGTGAATTAAAGAAATTATCTTTTTCCGTTTTTCGTTTTTGAATTTTGTTAATTTTCTCTTGATGCTTAGACACTCGTGTGCGAAAAAGAAACTAGCTCAGAGTAGTGATGTTCTTACGTTGAAATTTGAAGTAATGATTATTTGAGGAGAGATACGAATCTGTGAGCGCTTAACTTTTGGAGAATTGGATCTTGATCGACGAACACAGTTATATCTCTGAGATAAAATCTCTTCACCAACTGAATAATTAATCTTCCCCATAAGTTGTGCCTTTAAATGATGTTCCTTAAGGTTCGTGTAACAAAATTTTTTAAATATGGTTTAGAAGTAAACATATGCTATTATCTTAACACAGGGACACCTCTTTACTCGGAGACTCAATCCTGGTGCGACAAAAGTCTTGTAGCTTGTTTCTTTGAGATACAGCAGTCTAGCTGGAATGTTGTGGAACTTGAACCAATCTACCTTATAGTAGAGCTCAATGTAGCCACAAGATTACCTTTTTTTGGCCAATAAGATTCTTATAGGCAACTAGAAATTGTTAGATTCATGTGTAGAGGTCCATGTCTATGTGCATGGAGAATGAAGTAGTATTATAGATGGAGGAATAATGTTGAGACATATCTTATAATATCATTTGTTTTTTCACATTTCTAAGTTTATATACTCTCTATAATAATGTTCATTGCATAATGTGACTTTCCTCTAGCTCTTTGTACTTATCTACTAGTAAGTTTTTGATCTTTCATAAAAATACTATTATAATAAAACTAAAATGAGAATCACTGGGAAGGAGGGATCGTTATGCACCATCAAGGTGTGACTTCTGATCACAATATTCATGAGGGAGGAACTGTTATTACACGTGATGATCTTGTGTTAATCCTAATTTTGGTCTTCAATCTATCACGTGAACTGTACTCTAGATTAATTCTCTGATCATGAAGCCTTAGGTAATTGCTGCGCAAGATTTTAAAATAAATTACACAAATTATAGATCTCCTAAGAATGTTTAGTATTCAAAATTATCATCATAAAGATTTGGGTAATTAGCGCAAAACGTTCCTATCTTTAAACGTTTTTGTGCAAAACGTCCGTACCTTTCGTTTTTTAGCACAAAACGCCTCTACCTTTACCTTTTCTTGCACAAAACGTCATTTTCGTCTCTTTTTTAACCATTTTACCCTTCTATTAAAATAAAACAAACACAAAAGAAAAGAAAAATAAAGAATAAATTGCAATTATGGGTTCAAATATTTAAAAAGGTGCAAATTAGTCACAAACATGAAAAAACCATCACCTCTAAGCCGCCACCTTTGATGGCAAAATCCCCAACCTCCGATCACCTTGGCCGCCGGACCAACATACCACCTTGAAGCCCTCATTGCCCTCTTTACAACCCACCCAACCACCAGCCCCAACTCTGACAGATTTGACCGGAATCGAGCTTCAAACTTCACCGCATGAAATTGCAATCAAACGCCGGAATTACGCCGTCTGGCCACCTTCCTGGCTGGAACATACCACCGGCCAACTTCCCTACTCAGAATGACCTCGACCATGCAAACAATTTAGCCCCAACAGAAAGGATAAGATCTGAATTCCAAATTGAAAGTTGCTAGTCGCGATTGTCGCGGCACCACACCA
>CAIGRN010170780.1:0-10397 GCA_903798345.1 Fraxinus anomala | reverse complement strand
TTTTTTTTTTTTTGGCGATTAGTTGAGCTTGGTTCGCATTTCAAATTAATTCCTAATATCATGGTTTAAATTTTACGAAATTTCTATTTTAAATTTATTTATTACCAATAATCATTTTATTGTATATATACATCCATTTGGACCGTCATAAGCACGTGGCAGCTCGACAATATTATTGTCTTATCATATTCATGTAAATATGCGTTTTTTTTTATTCATATTTATGAATTTGTGGAACCATCTTTGACTGCACATTTATATATTAGATCTCTTTTCACCACTGCAATTTATTTTTGACTTGACGATTTATAATTTTAATATGTATAATTTTTTTGTTTTTATTTAGTTGTTTTATTATTTATTAAATTATGATTTAATAATTACTTTTAGGAGAGATAATGGGACATTAGCATAGATGCAATTATATTAAATTTTGACAATTAGGATTTTATTGAAATGTGAACAGCAGCTACTTTGTATTGGTCTTTGATTGATTTTTACATTAAATAAAATCATTTGGGATTTTTTTTTTCATATTTACCCCATTTTCGATATTAAACAAATTTTAAAATGTTAATTATAATTAACATATGTCGCTGCATCATATTGGTATCTGAGCACAATCATATTCTTGATAAAGACATGTGTTGTATGATATTATATTTTTATGATATATCATATACTTGCTATAAGATTTTTTTTTTCAGGATTGATAAATAAATTATTAAACTAATATATCAATGACTTTTTTTATTTTGTATGTTGAAAACATCACATATGAATACATCATCGTCAAAAATATTAACAGAAATGAGATCTGATTCATCAATAGATCGACAAAATAAGTCAAGCTGTCAGTTTAATTTGAAAAATATTAACTTTTTTTTGTTTTGTTAACTGTTAATATATATTTTTGTTGTCACATCTTAAATTTGTTTTCATATTTGTATAATTGATTTCACTAAACAAATATAGTGATTATATCTTTTGAAGACAATTGAATGCATTTGAAGTGGATTATAAAAGTATCTATACATAAAAAAATATTCAATTGAGATCTATAGCAATAAAAACGATCGTATTTAAGTTTTAAAACTAATTTTGTGTGATGGAATGTATTATATAATATCAGAATTATCCAATACCTTTCTTATAGAAGTTTTACTATTAAACTAATAGATTTTTTTTATAATATTTTCAATGAAGTAATTTTCAAGCTACGTTGTCTAAGGTTACAATCGAAAAGTCATTTCCCATGCTTAAAAAAGCGAAAACATAACAACTTTATATATATATATATATATTACAATTTTAATTTTTCTTTTAACAATATCAATGACCTCAACTATTTTATAAAAAAATAATAGTACTTCAAAAATACTACGCACATCATTCATTCGATATATAAGACGTGCAACGCACGTGTTTACCACTAGTATTTATAAATATGCGTGTGTTAAGCATAATCACGAATGTCAAAAAAAAAAAAAAAAGCCAATTAAATGAAAATACACAAGCCTTCATTTTTTATTACTATTGACATGTTTAATACTTTGAAATGACGAAACTCGACAAGAGAAATGATCACGTGTATCTTCTATAATATAGTTGACGAGTTCAACGTACCAATATCAGTTTTATAACTAATCACTATTTTTCACTACCTATTGTAGTGTGCCACGTCATCTACTACTTATTATAAGTTAGACATCGGTGCCTAGTAGATCAATTCTGTGTATATACGTTCGAAAGAGAGCAAAAGTTGAGGTGTTTACAAATTAGAATGGAGCCCACCATTACTTGATGATGAATTATTGTTTAGGATGTTTGCGTGATTGACGTTGAAATTTATATTTTTAAGCTTCGCTTTCTATGAGAAAGATTTCCTCGAATCTTACTAACTACAAGAGAAAGGGAAACAATTAATTATCCATGAAAGCATACTAATTAATCAAAGAGTTTTTTCACAAGCCTTCACCACAACTCCAAGGCATGGCCCACCATGTCTCCTCTTTAAGTGTCATCTTTTTTAACTTTGTCAAATTAGTTTTCCTATGTAAAACAAACAAACATTCATTGTCTTTGGATCGAACTTTCTGATCTTTTCGACCGTTGGATTAATTTCTAATCATTTTTGTTTTATTATATTTGATTGCATTAGTAATTATATCAAACTAGTAGCCAGTGGTAGATAGTGATTCAAAATCAACAACCCACTTTTTAATTAATTATGAACATTTTTTTCTCAAAAACAAGACATACATAAGCATAATTATTATATATACGAGGAAAAAGTCAATTTGATCCACCAAATTGGGTTTTCGGTGCATTAGGGATTGTTTGGACAAATGCTCGACCTAAAAAGTACTTTGTATAAATTCTCTTCAAATCGTCGTTATAACGTGTTAAAGTATGATTTGTGTGTCTTGTCACACTACCATGTGACCTCAAAAAATATTAAATAGATCAATAAAGTTCATTTTCAGGCTTGATTGTCAATTAATTACAAATGTGCAAGTGCAAGAATGAAACAAAGGAGCTGAAATTGTGGACATAGATTTAGGAATGGATTAGGATCCTATATATAGAAAAAATGTTAATGATGAAACATTTAAATCTACCTACCTTTTGACTTTGGGGCACTCACTATCTCTTGCTAGAGGCCACAAGAAGCTGGTTTGAAACCCAAAAAATGTAGTGGAGTGAGCCACTTAATTTTAATGTAAGTGGTTGTGCTCATTAAGGTTGTAAGTTTACATAAAGTTGTTAAGACTTGCAATAAGTGGCTAAGTAAAAAAAAAATTGTACTCATTCTAAAACTTTATAAATACTTTAGAATTTTTTAAAATTGTGGGTTTGATTTACTTCTCTAAGTGTACAAATGGACATATATGTTGTCCATTGTTGGACCATATGTTGAAGAAAAAATTCCTTGTTTAGGGTTCTTTTCATTAGCTTGGTACACAATTTTGAAGCCAAACTCCTCTGGGGAAACAGGAATTTGTTCAATCAAAATCATGAAAGTTTCAAACATGAAAGGCTCAAGTCCACAGACACTAAGGAAGAGAGGGAGGAGTTTAGGCAAATGGTCGAAATAAACGAATAAACTATTTCATCTAAAAGCATAATCTAACACAAATTTATTTATTGAAATTGCATATTCAACATGCTCCATTACGTATAGACTGGCTTTATTTCTTCGTGAAGAGCTTAACTAGTGGATGGATGATAAGAAGATTTGAACTCAATATCTTTATTGTTTCTGATACCACATTGAAATACCTTAATAAGTTCAAAACAATAAAGAATGGATAAATTTATTATTTAAATTTCTTATTGAACACGCTCCTATAATTTTAGAATTTCATGTGGAGTGTGTGGGGAATGTCCAATCAACCTTCAAAAGCTTGTTAATTAATCAAGAGAAGTCCTTAAACAATAAGTTTTCGTGTTAATGGTTCCCACCACCCAATATAAAACACTTTTAAGGACCTTAATCATGCTTTCTTTATTGTTGATTGAAGTGATATGGATATTATCGTTTGAGATTGCCTAAATCGCCAATCAGCCCCACTAAGATGTGTTAATCAAGAAACTTGAACCAATGGGAGCTTAATATATGTATTTTACGATTAGATTATTTGACATAATCCTATCATAATATAACCGCGTTAACTTTCTAATCAACTTTGTTCCCTTTACTATAAGATTATTTGAGACATAATTCCATCATTCAACAATTTAATCATCTTTGTTCCCCTTTACAACCATTACTTTGGAAGGATCCAAAAAGAAAAAAAGATACACCCTAATGTGACTTAGTTTTCAAGTTGTAATCCCTATTTTTGGATATGTTTCAAAGTATATTTAATTAATCCAAACTATGTGGTGGGTATGACTCAATAAGCCCCTCCTAGTATTCCAAGTGACACTACCTACATTTTAAAACATAGTGTAGGTTGAGTGGAGTTTGCTTTAAGTCATGTGAAGTGACACACACCCAAATACACATTATTAAATAATTAATTACAAATCTTGGCCTATAAGCCTAGATTACAGTTTAGAATCATTATTACCAGTCCTTGTTTGATTCAATTATAAAATTGATTAAAATTTAAATAAAAAATCAATCGTTAATTTAATCACATATTTCATTATACCCACAACTTTTTACTATACATTTCACCAATTTTTATAAAAATCAATTAAAAATTGGTTTTTTATCCAAAATAACGGACCATAATCCCTAAAGCCAAAAAAAGAGAATTTTTTTTTAAAAAAATTGAGAGATTGAAGGGGGAAAGGGACTAGGTCAATGAATGAGACAAATTAAATGTGATTCGTGTAGCCATTAGAGTGGACATGAACACCACATAACATATAGTCCAAACACATTAGTTGGAAGACACATTCAAATGTATTAGGAATATTAAATTATGTATTCATTAATTTAATTTGGGAACTAAAATTTTCTTCCTCAAAACATATGTGACCATGTGGAAAGCTTTAATTTGAATGAGTAATGACAAAATTTGATAAATTCACTATGTTCACGTCAGCGTGTATATTGGTTATCTTTTTACAACTTTTTTTTTTTACATTTTCTAATAAGAAAATTGAAGGCAGTGCAAATGATGTGAGTAATTAAATTATTTTTCTTCACAATGATGATATTAGTTTAATTTTTACTTTTTGGTTTATGAACCCTTCTTTATTCGTTCAAGCTTCAATCATTTCGTAAAAATATGCCTTTTTGTTAGAGGCGACTTTAATAACTTGAGAGCTTTATGCAAAAATTGAAGGGATCTTGTCAACATCGAGTGGAGCAAATAATATTTATCTTTTCTCAAGATATTATGTAAACGAGAGTTTCAGGCAATCATCTAACTAGTTTTGAGGTTAGATCGCCTTTTCATATACTTTTTTCATTAGTAAGTTATGCAATAACATTAAGATCGAATATTGAAATCAATATAAGAAATTCTTTTACTTTATTTTATTTAGCCAACTTTAGAAGTGGACATTGCAAGTGGGGGAACCTTTTGGGCTTATACGAGAACGTGATGGTGCTTCGTTTAAGGAAAGAACCTTAGATAAACAAATCTTGATGTTTTCAAGGTACTTGTGATTTGTACCATAAAACATTAATGCAATGCAATTGGTTTTAAACAAATTAGTTCAGTTCAAGATGTCAAGACAAGAAGATTTCCAAGAAAATGGTTACTATATTTTTTAAGTGAATTGTTCATGCGCATTAGGTCATCTCTATATTTAAAAATGTAGCTAAAACCTTGTTGATGAGAAAATAAAAATTTAATATTATGTTTTCTTGTCTTTTAATTTGCTAGTTTATTTTATTAGCCCGTCTTCTGTCACTATGCCACCATTTTGGCAACCAAGACAACTTATTTATTACGGGACATTAAACAAATATGTTACATTGGCCGCAACAATTCATCAATTGTATTTTCATTTTTTTTTTTCCTTTTTTCATTATTAACAAATCTTAGTTGTAGTTAAATAATTCAATTAATGGAGGTCGGATTTCATGCCCATTCGAAGTTTTTAGTTTTAAATTCAGTTTGTAATTAACCAAAAACGAATAAAAAACACTCATGCTATAAATAAATAAAGAGAGTCTGACCGAAAAAGCAATTATTCTTCAAAATAGTGACGGAGCCAGATATTCTACATTGTGAATCAAAATTTAAGTTACACGGAAATTTTGAGTAACATAAATTAATCAAAAATAATTCAATACATTACTACAAACATTGCCTACGCAATTTTCATACTTTAAAATTATTGTATAATTATATCGTTATCAATATTATCAAATATATTATCCTCAATATTCACACTTGGGTTATCATTCAACCGTTGAATCTTCAATCCAATAGTCTAGTTCAAAACGTGGATTGAGGGCTTTAATGAGATTGGTGTTTGAGGTGGAGAAAAAAAATAATCAATCGTCGGCATTGGTGCATTTGAAGTGAGTAGAAAAAGACAATTATTTGGTAAATGACGAACTTAAATATTTGGGAGAAGAACGAAATTTGGGGTTAAAAAATTGAAAATTTTCTCTGGGATTAAATGACCCCATTTAAATCGGTTCTTGCTTAAAAGTTACTTAAAAGTAATTTTTTTTTTTTTTCCTTTGGAGGATAGTATAAGTTGCCAACCCTGGTTAAACTTATAAACAAAGGATAATTGCATTAATAACAATAAAAACAGACAGAGGATAGTAGCAGTAATATTATTATGTTAATAAAAGTAGTTGAACATCTAGTCAGTTACCATTTATCTCAACATTAAACAAAATTATCAGTTTTAAACATAAAGTAATTGATAACTAAAAATAAAGATAATATTACATCGTGACCAAGAATACACTTGCTCTGCACTCCAAAACAACCATGTTGGTAAGGTGAATTAAACCGCAATTAACGTCGTCAAGGAAGATAGAGGAGTTAAAATCGCATCAAGTAACGCTTGGATCACCAGACGGAACTCATAATATAAATTACAAACGTATATAAAATAAATAGTGAAAAAAAAAATATTATGTTTACAGAGCTTAAGGATAGAACAGGCACAAAAATATAAATCTAATTACAAAATCCACTATAGTTTCAACTTTTTACAGCAGTGAAATATCAGAAAACAGCCTCCAAAATAAACATACCAATCAAACAATACAATGGGATCCATATGTAGCTGGTAAAATTACTGTGCCCAAAGTTTGCATGCAAGAATGAAATTTCATGCGTTATAACAAACAGGAAATTATCTACCACTCACTTTTTATCAGATCCTTTGAGGTTGAGATTGAACCATTTCTTCTTTGAAGATTTGTCCTTCAAATCTGAACTTCCCTCTTCTCCTGGACTCTCGGATTTGAAATCACTAATTCCATTACTAAAATGTCCACTTCCACCTGTAGTAGCGACTGACGTTGAAACGGTAAAGGAAGAGTGGACGCTATCGCGTTGTTTTAGCAGCTCATCAACCTGTTTGGACAAAGAAGACGAGCATTATAATTAAGTAAATAACAACAGCAGATTAAGGGGACCAACAAGGGAATAATCAGAAATCAGAAGTATAAAACAACATACTGAATCAGTAATTATATCATGTATCCTGCCATGAAGTAATTATAAGTGGTGACCGACATGAATTTAAACATTTTACTCTGAAAAGAGAAGTCCAGTGACCATAAAAACAAAAAATAAAGATAGTGTACACTTGAACATGGATTCCCTATACATTACTTCAGAACTACCTTAAAATAACATTATACAGAAGTCAGTAGTAGGCCAAATAAATTGGCATAAATAATGCAAGCATTACAAATTCTATTTAGCAAAATGACAAAGATCACCACAATCTAAAATTTCAACTCCAAGATGCACGGAACGCTAATAGTTAATATGTTAATATTCATAATTATTTCCTCTCTTCTTTAACCTTGTACATATTTAAAGGAAAATGAAATTCAAAGAGATGGAAACTAAGATTGATGCAAGGGTATTTTGACAGTGGCACATTCAAAACATTAGTAGTAAACTTACAGACTGTTTTTCCTTGTTGTATTTATTGGTGACTTCTTGGAAGCGTGCCAAAGCCTGCAGATAACAACCAAACAGAAAAAAGTGCAGTAAGAAATATGTGCATGAACCTTTAATAGAAAACACCGTAACTATTGAATACTAAATTTAAATAATGAATTTGCAACAGGGTAAGCATTTAGATGAGGTGGTTCCACATGATATCACAGCGAACAAAAATTCTCAAGTCTCCCACTCCTCCATGAAAATTGTGCACGTGAGAGGATTAAAGACTAAATTAAATAAACAAAACGTGAAACTCTCTAACAGCGTAAACTTTTAGATGAAGTGGTTTCACAATAATGAACATGGCTGGGAAAGGAAAGAAACCTTTCTGTATTCTGTTTCGAATTGGCATAGCTCGTTTCTCTTCCTCAAAATCTCGGTCTCAATATCCTTAAGCTTATGAGTCGTATCTTCGTATGACTTTGTACAGAGCGCCTCAATTGTGTAGGTTGCAGGTTTGAAGAAGTTATCTCCTGCATGCATCAGGCACAGGTGAGCTTAAAAGATTATAATCTGTTTTGTAATAATTACTAATACTATAAGCCCAGTATTTATAATAATAAACACAATATAAAATCAATTCGGACCATAAACAGCGAATATGTGAGTGCCAGCTTTTAGTTCTGAGACCTCACAAGGCTGAAGGCCTTCCAATCTTTTGAAGAAAGCAGTTTCTGGATCCTTAGCCATTGCCAACTATATCACCACATACACATTAATCAGTGCAAGAAACATGTAACCCTCTTAGTTGAAAGGATTAGTAAACTGACATACTGCATTTACAGTTGAATCCATCCTGTACACTTGAAAATGTAGGAAATACATTCCAGCTGATGTAACCTTGCCTGTCTTCTCACTTTCTTCCTGTATAAGTTAACAGTGTCACAGGTTCACAAAATAATATACGTTGATAAATTACACGGGCGCAGAAGCATTCAGTGCCAAGGGAACAAAGCCATAGATATATAAACAATGAAATACCTTACAATAGTAAGAAGATTTCACATCCAGCAAGGAAACTAAATTCAGGCCCAAATGGTGAGCCAAACGCCTAAAGAATCTATTGAGAACAGATACAGTGCTAGGTACGAGGTCTAAGTTTTTCAATGGTTCATTTGAAAAGAATTGCACATTTAGTTATATCTGTAGGCATGAGTCAACTACTAGAACCACGGCATCAAATCAAAAGGTATGAATATAAGCCTCCAAATTAGGTTGGACTGCACTGCACTACCAGCAATCTTTATCCATAAGCATGAAGATCTCAGGCCAGCAAAATAACATCATTCTGATACCAGACAGCTGGAACTAGATACTCAATACTAGGCCAAAACCAAATCAAACAGACTAGTAAAGAAACTAAGTCAATAGGAAGTTTAGAAATGACGATGGGACAGCAGAATATTTTCTATTGGTAATTAGCAAGTGATGAATTTCCTATGATTGTAAGCTTGCCCTAAGGTTTTGCCTGTGTCATTATATTTTTTGCTTTAGCATATGTTTGGCAAGTGTTTATAAAATGGTCAAAAGATTGTCAAACTAATTTTTATCCAAACATTTTGTGGGAGCCACAAGTAATAAACACTTATCCACCGCTTGTTTCTCTCTCTTTATAAACAAAACTGTTTATAAACACTTCGGAAACAAGCTTTTAATCATGAATGAGCTTACAACTTATATTCAAGATGAGGTCCCTTGTGAATATTATTCTTGAGGAAATATATTTGTAGGTGAGACTAGGATGGGATAAATTGTAAATTAGAATTCTGAGGAAACACTTCGAAATCTAAATGTTTCAAGTAAGCTAAGACGAATTTATAGAGTGCTCTTTTATTCATAGTAGAGGTAAGAATAATAGTCAAGACATAATAGAAGATCATGTCCCAAACAGTGATCTTTTTAGTAATTAAGGTTCAATTAGTATAATAAAAAAGGACTTGTAGAGGGTAAAATGTACAGGGCTAGAGAGGGATGGATGACATGGAGAAGCACTGCATGGATTTCAAAGTCACGCAACGTAAAAGGGCAAGTTCTACCAAACAGATTATATTAGCTATGCTTTATGGTATTTTGAGTATGCAGTTGAAGTACAAATTTTCTATAAGATATGGGTAGTAAAAAGGAAGATACTAAGATGGATGCATAACCATACGGCCCGTGCTAGATTAGATAAATAAGCACTGAGAATATATGCCAATAAGTGGAGGTAACAACACAAAATACATTAACAGAAGGATGACTTAATGGTTGGGCATGTCTTGGAGTAAACTTAAAGAAGCATCCATTCACAAGAAAGACGTACTCAGACTTGCAGTAGTTTAGAGAAGGGACCAATATTAACATAATTTGATCTAACTTCAAAAAACCACTAGACCTTTAAGTAGATTTTTACACTGGAGAAAGTGTGAGGCAATAAGATTCATAAAGCCAAATCCAAGTTTACTAAGAATAAAAAAATTAGCTTATTGTTGTAATTTAACCAGTGGTTTGGCCTTATAAAGAGAAAAGGTTACAATTGTGAGGAAACAGTGTGTTGGCCTTCTAAAGTCAAAAGCTACCTTCTAAAAAGTGTGAATGCTACTCATGAGGTGGTGCACAAGTACTCACCACCAGGCCCAGGAGTGCAATCCCAGATCACTTGATTATCCTATTAGACACATTATATGAAGACTTTCCAAGTTTAAAATGTTATTTTACGAAAAGTAACTAGGGTTTATTTCATAGATTTTCCAATATTGTATTAGTTGTTTCCTACTAAATTAGATTAGTTTAAACCCTATATAA
>CAIGRN010170766.1:0-16515 GCA_903798345.1 Fraxinus anomala | reverse complement strand
TTGTATCTTTCAACACCAAACACCAATTGTCCCACTGGGCGTGCCAAATTGTTTCGCGCGGATTATTGCTAACAATTAAAAAGGGGTTCGGACGATTGTGTAAGGAACAAACATCTTGAGACAAAGTCCCAAAAGGGGTGTCTTCTTTGGCAAAAAATTTACAATTAGTGAACGAAATAGAATGTTTCCAAGGGACACAAGCACACGAGTACTGAAAGAANATAGAATGTTTCCAAGGGACACAAGCACACGAGTACTGAAAGAAAGGATTTTTAAAGTTAAAACTAAGAAATTAAAATTACATGTTCTCTGTTGAGAGTATTTTATTCGGGGTCTTTTCCTCTATGTCGTCTCTTCCTTTTATACTCTTTTGATAGTCTCTTCGTAGGGAAACACTTGACAACTGGGATTTTTGGATCGTGGGGCGTGATTGGGTTACTCAATAATTGCTTCAATAACTGCTATTTTTCAGATGACTATGATGTCTTATATTTGCCAAGGTTTTGGGCGATTAGGAGGTTTGCGCGAGAACGACCTCATTCATCTTGGGCGACCGCAGGACATTCCTTTCGCTCAGGTTTTGGGTGACTTATGAACTTGGGCGATAACATTACTTTGTTATAAAGCCTCTTTTGCATTTGTCAATGATCCCATTAGCGCCTTTGTTTTTAGACTTCCGGATTGAGCTTCATTCTTTGGGCCGTTTACATTTGAGCTACACTTTTGTGTGTCAACAATATCTTTAAATATCATCATAGAACTGCATAATATTCAAATATTCATCAAGGCAAACTTAAAGTACTTTGATTTAAAAGATTTTCTTTACTTTGGTCTTTTATCCATGTTTGCCTCTTGCTAGACTTCTTTATTGATAAAACAATTTTTTCACGTTCTGGACCTCCCTTAGGTTATAAAAGATGTCAAAGATATATTTCCCAAAACTTGCCGAATCAACAAAAGAAAGTTTCTCCTCGGATTTCTTCATGGTGCATGCCAGTTGAAGGTAAGTTGCACACCTCTAAGACAGAAAATGGCTTCAGTCGCCTGTGTTTGGTGGCCAGGCATGCGCTTGGAAATTTGTACTAGGTGCGCTCCTAGTAATATCCTGAGGGGTCATTAGTATTTTTATCATACTTTGCTATCCCGATATCCGATTGAAATGATTCAAAGTGCGTTGAAAAGTAAACTCAAATTACTACAATTCTTCTAGAAGTATTGTTTTTCCAATTTGAACATTTCCCTTGTCAAAAATGAGTCTCGACCTGATGTTGAGAATCCGAAACATAACTTTTTTGTTTGGAAATTGACATGTGAGAGTACTTTGACAATATTTCACCCCTTCGATTTCTTTTCTCATCCAATTGACCCATATCACTCTAGAATCTTCATCATGAGGTCTAACACAACTTTTGAGTATTTGTACTATAGTCTCTGAACTTTGAACTTTTACGATTCAGCTATTTTTCAAACTTTTTCTCCAATTCTGCCATTTTTGTTGATCTGTACTTAACAAACACGATACACATAGAATTAATCCGTAATTTATTAAAATAACCAATAAATACTCTATCTTAAAAGCCCAAGTTAGTATACAAAATACACTTATCAAACACCCATAATCCTGAATATTTGTTTGTTAAACAAATTATAGCCTTTTTAAAACACAATTGGTTAGATAACATACCATTGGTCTAAGGATTGGAATTTTAGTGTCAATACAAAGAATAGTTTCAAAATCACATAGAAGAATCAATCTCTTCCTATTCAATGCAAAACTTGGCGTATGTATGTTCACTTATGTAAAATATCACAAACTCATGATTGGTTTAATTCCCAACCATTAGTGGTCAAATGTCTCATTTCTTCACTCTTGAGATACACATTCCCAAACTTATATATTTTTATTCTTTTTCCCAAGGTGTGATCTATGCTGAATTGTAGATGATTCTAATCTTCACTCTTTCTAGCTTAGATAGATAGCAAGTTAACACTTCAACAACTAAGGATTCTCCTATATTTCGACCTCTTCAACCTCTAAAACTTAACTAGGCTAATTATCTCTTATTAAATGATTAGTTATTTTAAACTATTGTTCGGGGCTTAATCCTCTTTTTTGAATTTTCCTTTTAGGATTTTTAATAAGTGTTCTCATTGGGATCTTTTAGGGTAGCTTAGCAAGATGTCATCTTTTTCCCATTTTTCATACTATAATTAGTGCAATGCCCTTCATTAAACACTTATTCTTAAAAATTAACCCCCAATTCAAGATTTTCTCCTAATCTTCATCCTATTGGCCTTAGAAAATTCACAGAACAATTTCACACATGGAATCCCTAATCATATCAATGTTTTCCTACACTAGTTAAACCATTTCCATACTGTCATAAAAGTAGTTTAGGGATGCACTTAATAGTGACTTTTCTTGGTTTTAGCAACTAAATTCCACGACTTTCAACCTATTCCAGCATATGAACCAACACACTCATTCAAGATGCAAAAATAAAAGTCTTGTACACAAATAAGATCAAGTTCTACGTAAATGAGTATTAATCAATCCCAATGTGTCATATTTCCACCATTCCTAGTCTAACACACAATTCAAATATCTATATCATTGTCATCAATGCCCTCTAACCTACACAAACATACAAGAATAGATTATTTTTTACTGTATAAAACACAACAAACATGCAAAAGCAATAAAACACACATAATAGATTATAATCCATCCCCAAATTTAAAAGGTGCATTGCCCTTAATGTACAAAAATATAGCACTAAGTATGCAAAAAGAAGGGGAAAGAGGGAAAATTAAAAACTCCACTAGTAAGTCGAAGGTGGTGACTAAAATTGTATGGAGTGCATGAGCTAGAGGATCTTCTTGATCGCGTTCATCCCCTTGTCCAGTGTTGGTTTGATTATTCCTAAATGTCATGTTCCTATAAAATGAATAAAATTCAAATATTATTGACCAACTAACCTGGAAAAATTAATATTGGATTAAAAAGTCTCACAATCAACAAGAAAATCAAGGGATGAAGGGGGCAATGAAATAGGGGACGGATAGAGAACTACAGCAGGTTACGACATCGGATTGTGTCCGCAAGATTACTGTCACATTTTTTTTCATGCATGGATGATGACACATGAATAAAAATAAACTCGCCATCATATATCTAGAAAGTGTAATAAATAAAAGGGAAGAAAATTAGGTTGCCTCACCTTAAGCGCTTGTTAATAGTCATTAACTTGAGTTTGTTGTGTTTGGCTACTCAATGTGACTTGAAAAGAGATTTTTTGGCCTTGCAATGACTGTACGTGTAGACATTTTGAGGCTCATCCATGATTCTCCAATGCTAAAAGTTCTGATACTGGTCCTTTATCACTCCAACAGACTTACAACAGCCTTTCATATAGCGATGACTTGCATAGTCATCCCTTACTTCAATAACCATCCTTTTGCACTCCTTGAGGTAAGGTGGTTGTTTGAGTGAATTGTTTGTAGTAAACCTCTGCTACTTATCTTTTACCTTCAAAATCATCTCACAAGTTTCAAAGTCCAATAAAGCACTGTTAGTTGCTAAGAGTGGTCTTTCTAAGATCACTGGCATATCTTGATTCGCACCAATGTCAAGACATATGATATCAGCTAGAAAGATGAAATCTCCAACTTTGATAAGGATGTTTTCAACTACTCCTCAAGAATACTTGATCAACATGTCTACCAACTGTAGTGTAATTGATGTCTCATTTGGCTATCCCAATCCTAATTTCCTATAAATGTTCAGGGATATCAATTTAATAATTTCTCTAGAGTGAATCCAAGAATTAATGTTATGTGAATCTCTTATAGAGCAAGGTATAATTGAACTCCATAGATCATTTAGTTTAAGCGGGATTTAATACTAGAGGATTGCAGTGCAGCCTTCAAATAATACAATTGTTTCATGTTCGGACAATTTCCTCTTCTTAGTTAACATTTCTTTCAAACACTTAGAGCAGTTCGGAATTTATAGGATTGCATCAATGAAATGAATATTGATTCAAAGCTTCTAAGGGCATCCAAGAACTTTGCAAACTGCATTTCCAACTTGTTATTCTACAACATTTGAAGAAATGAGATTGGAGATGTAACCCGTAGACTGTCTGAATGCTCTTGTTGATTCATCTATGTTGATTCTTCATACTACTCCACCTATTCCTTGCCTATGGTAGGTACCTAATTAATTGCAGTCTTTTTCTTTCTTATACTAATTTCTGGCAGTAGAACTCTACTCTTTATTGTGATAGCTTGAACTCATTCCTCTTTTAGATGTCTTCGCAGTCTTTCAGGAAATGGAATAGGCGGCACATAGGCCTGAATAGGGATAGTAGGTTTGATTCATGGTATCTTCACAACTGTATACTCCATAGCCTTAATTGCTAGTACCTGTTCTATGGGCTATTTTCTCTGTCGGTTCGTAGGGTACCCTGTGTTCTATTGGACAACGTAGTTGCTATCTATCCAACTTGATTTTCCAAATATTTGATAGAGGCTTGTTGATTCTGGAATGCAGTCTCAGTCTTTATGATGTACTTGACAAGTAAATCATACAAAAAGGACATGTTCTCTTATTACTATTGAAACCCTAGGGGTTGCTCTGAATTTCACTTCCCCGACCCGTATTATTAGCCCATGAAAAGTTGGGATGATCTTTCTGACCTAAATTATACGTGTTGGAATATGACCTGTTCTACCGCTTCTATGAATTTTGTGCCAAGCTAACCTCTGTAAGACTAAACTGTATGAGTAGAAGTTAAGGGATAACTTTCAGTAGTACGATATGTCTCGCATCCTGTGCAAATTGGTGTCGACTGGTGTACCATATTAACGACTGAGTTAAGCTATCTAGTTTTTTCATTTCCACTTCTATTTGTGCTGTTATCACTGCCACTGCATCAATATTATGAACTAATTTCTTAGGAAAGTCCATGTCGGTCAACCAATTAGCTTGATTTTTTGCAATCCTCTCATACAGCTCATGGGTATCATCAATATCCATCTTTATCACTGAACCACCCACTGAACCATCTGCCATATTGTGGTACTCTTGTTGTAATCAGTAAAAGAAGTATACCTAAGCTTACTTCGGAATGTCACGATTGGGACACTTTCTAAACAAATTCTTAAACCTCCCATGCCTCTGGATAGCTCTCGAGTTCCTCTACTTAAAAGTGTGGGTGTCACTCCAGATTTGATAAACTCGATGCGAAAAGTTCATAGTGAATATTTGTATCATATCATTCCATGACATGATACTTCTAGTGGCTAGTAAGGAGTGGAGCATTCTATTTTGCTCTCATTCAAGCGTGGGGGAATAGACACTTTTGAAAGGCATCACCTGACATCCCCTCGTGATTGATGATTTTACACAATATCAGAAAATCTTGTGTATGCTCATGTGGATTCTCCATAGCTTTTTCGAAGAACATGATGACATCGATTAAAGGTGGAAGTTAGACTGTCCAAAAGAAGGGTAGATGATACCAGATTGCACAAGTGAGTGCACTGGATTAATATAGTCTCAAACTAATATTTGGCCCTCGTTGGCGATAATTCTTTACGGCACTGGTTGTGCCAGTTGAAGTGGATCCTGGACCTGATCCTGAACCTAAACCTATTTCTAGTTCTAATTTTCAACAATTTTCCTCGCTTCTCTATGTTCTCTTTTGTGCTGTCTGAATGTTCTTTAAATCTCAGGATTTATTAGAATGATCTCAATTTCTTGAGAATCTTGCATACATCGTTGACTACCTGAAAGAACAAAATACAAGAGAATGAAGTAGTATGATGAATATCCTAAAATAAAAAGAAAGTCGAATCTAATATGAACTAACTACAATTAAACAAATTACTTCCTAGAACGGCGCCAAAAACTTGTTCGCCTTTTGCTAGACTTCTTCAATGATAAAACATTTTTTTTTCACGTTATGAACCTTCCTTGGGATCATCGGCTATATCATATATATGGGGCAACTGACCTGTCACGACATATTAAGGCACTTGTACAGATTGATAAACATGGACTGCCCAACATTAGAGTATGATTTTTTTTATTTATTCTTATTTTTTGTCCATTATCATTTGTTTTAATTATAAGGGAAGTAGTGCTTTCTCATTTACTGCTTTTATTATTTCTTTATGTAACCACGGTATTCCTCCGCCAGAAGTGAGGGCATATTAATAAAATTTCGGATGTGCTACCCTCCTTTAACCAAAAATAAAAATAAAAATAGGGGAGTTAAAGAATAGAGTTCTACTGGAACTATGATATTATTGCAGCTGGATAAGCTTGATATTGCGGAAGTAAAATCCTACTTTGTCAAGTAATCTGGCTGGAATTTGAGTTAGGACAGCACCTCGAAGACAATCAAATTTCCAAGCTCTAAACCTAACACTTGTTTTCTCGATGAGTATTTGACCCGAGAAGGTTCGAAGTGGAAACCCATGACAGCCTTCGTCATGCTAGGGCAAATACTCATTATCTAGATTGACCAATTTTATCCAGATATCATCTATTATTTCATGTAAATTGATAAAAATTAATTCGTGTAAAATTCATACAAATAATGAAAATAAACACATTTATTTAAAAATTAATAAAACTTTCAAATAAATATTACAAAATTAATAAAACATCAACAAATTTCATTCTATGGAAAGAAAATTATGAAATGGGAAAAAATAAAAATAACTAAAAAATGGAACAAAGGAAATAACTATATTCGATTAACTTATTAATGCATTTGATCTACTTTTCTTTCCAACTTATTTATCATAACAGGACCTTAACTTCTCACATTTTGTAAGCTCGATATTTAGTCCCTGAACACGTCAGACTATGACCTATTTGAAAGGGTAGAGGCCCAAGTAATCCCATGCATGTCCTTTACTCTGGAGCTAATGAATAATACAAGTGTAACAAAGTCGTCCTATTGTATGATTGATAAATTATAAAAAAATAACATAGGCATCCAAATAAACATGCTGGACTTGAATCTGTTGATCCTACGACTTATCTCACTGAATGGGTTAAGGTTGAATTTAAGAACTTTAACAAATGCTCAGATAGTTTGTTGGCTTTCGAATTGTGACTGTTGTGTTGTGATTTATTATATATCTTGATTTTGATTTTTGTTTGTGCATTGTGTTTTAGTTAGGATTTCAATCTATTTTGAAATTTTGAATATTGCATAGGTTTAAGTAAAATAAGATCTTATTTATCCAATGAAACCACAGTCGGGAAATGTGGATTGATCAGGTTCAAATTCACTAGCTTACATTTCTTTGGTTAGCAAATAGAAATTTTCTCCGACTTAAATTTTTGGTCGGCAAAGGTACTCCCGACCAGTTTTAGACTTTTACAGACCCAAAAAATGGTCAGGAACAAGTTCTATCATTTCCGACCAAATTGCTGTTGGTAGTGAAAACTCCCTATCTATTTATTCCGACTATGTTTAGACTTTTACCAATCCAAAAAAATAGTCAGCAAATATCTCTATCATTCCAGACCAACATGTTATTGGTAAGTGAAAAACTATCATTTCTGACTAAAATGTATTAAGCCGGTGAAACCCTTTGCTGGCTAGCTTTGGCGACCAGCAACTGACCAACAATTTCTAGTCCTGGATTGGCAATACCAGCTGATATTGGACTTTTAGTGACCAAATTTTGGATCAGCAAAACTCTTATTTCTCGTAGTGTTTCTTTGAAAGTCTATTTATTTAAATGCCACATAAACTATAATTCATTGAATGTATTGGAGATGCATTTAGAAGTCCTAATTTTAAATTTTTTTCTCAAGCGAACAAAAGGAATAAAATACTAATTTTGGGGCCAAAAATGTTTGGGTGTATGTGGTAGGCTCTCATTGGGTACAGGGTAATTTCCATGTATAAATTTTTTTGATTTTTGTGGGATTTTTCCTTTTAGGAGTCGTTTCATCCTCTTAATTAGATACCAAAAATCCACTTTATTTATAATTCAAGTTTCAAATCACGTGTACAGCAAAAATGCCTCGTATTAGAAGTACAAAAATCATTAGAAATTGGTATTTTGTAAAATACAAAGTAGCTGTAATATCCTAGTCTACTTGATAAGATATTTTCTGCTTTGAGCCTAACTTGAATGGTTTTATTTCTACGGCTTTTATGCGAAAGGCCTCATAGCGATTTGCAGGGGTCATTTTACTGATAAATCAATTCTATTTTCCTTCCCCAGGCGACGTGGGATTGTGGATGCTACAATCACCCACCTTAGAGGGCCAAACGTCTCCAATGGCCACACTTCCGGCTGGACTTATGATTTGATAAACTCATTTGTGTTCACTCATCAGGCACTTATAATTTTTACACTAATTTCACGCAAGGAAGTGGTTCGGCATCGTTAAAGAGGCAGACCTCATAAGGCCCATGCCTTTCCTATTTAAGGTGACTTCTAAATGGGATATAGTGAGTTCACAAATATAGATCCACTAACCGCGGCTCTTTCGCTAGGTTTGTTATACACAAGGAAAATGGCCTCTAAATCTTTATGGAGGCATCCCTCATGAGACTCATGACTTCATATCCGAGGTAACTTCTAAATGAGGCCTGGTGCGTTCACGGAGGTGAGTCTAGAAATCGTAGCTCCCTCACTAGGTTTGTTTCACGAGGGAAATTGGATCGAATTTATGGAGGTAGCCCTAATGAGGGTCATAATTCCCCATCTGTGGCAACTTCTAAATGTCGCCTAGTGAGTTCACGTAGATGGGTCCAGTAACTGCAGCTCCCTCAGTTAGTTTGTATCACAAGGAAAGTGGGATCGAATTCTTTACGGAGATAGGCTTCATGAGGGTTATTGCTGCCCCATCCGAGGCGACTTCCTAATTAAACTTCATTGCCACTATATTTGAAATTCGAAATCCATTAATCATGAAGTTAGGAAAATGATCAAGAATAAACATCATATTATTCTTAGAAGATTGGTGGGTAAATTCCATTTGCGATAACCATACTTTTATCTGATATCAATCATGTAATTGTATTTCAATTTTATTCAATCGGGTAACAACATTTTAATTTGTTTTATAATGGATAACTCCATCCAATTCTACCACTTGGACTAAATGAAATTGATGACATGATAGTCAATAAAATAGATACATACATACATACAAGCATACATACATGTTGTGTTTATTGCGCTACCTCATTATTCTTTTGGGTTGGTTGTTTTTGAGTCCAAACTATGTATCCGGGTTGGGGCCCAAATGCTTGATAAAACTTGTTTCTAGAACACGCTTTTGCCTCTTAAGTGATTGGTTTATATTGGCCTTACATATTATTTGGTGATTCTGAGACCAATAAGTGGTATCAGAGCCTAAAATTGTATTTTCAAGTATTAGGGTATGTTTTCCTTGAAACCCTAGTTTTAATTTTTTTCTCTTAAATCTTGGAAATTTTGAAGAGTTTATTTTTTGAAAACAAATTGTGTTTTCTAAAAAGTATTGTTACTATCTACCTTCGATTCAATATTTGATTGGATCCTTTAAAGATTTTGTCTTATGGGATTAGATATGTTGTGTTCTTGAGGGTTCTTAAACTTTCAGGAATAAAATACTTTTGACTCACCTTTGGTCTGAAAAATTTATTGTTTTTATTGAGTTATGGTGATTTGGTTCTTAACTCACCACCGAGTTACGGCGGTGTTTGAAACTCGTTCTGAGTACTGGTGAGTTGAGTTGAGTCACTCCGATTCCTGGTTTTCTTGACTCATTGCTAAGTTATATAGAGTCACTATGACACGTTGGGTTCCTGTGCACAATCTTGTATTTCTAGTCCGATTCTGGTATTCCTCTACTGTTCCCTTCGTTCTAAAACTTTGAGGTTTCAGGCTATAATTTTTTGTTACTATTAAACTGTATTTTTGTTTAACTTGATTTGATTGTTAAGGTAAGGATCTGGGAATATGAGGGAGTAATGGAATAAAAGGTCTCCACTCCTAAAACCTGTCAAAGTGACAATTCAATTTGATAATTACTTGTTTGACTTTATCATACTTGTTGCCATATAATTCTACATGAATCTTATAAGCTGCTTTATAGTTCGTGTAAATTATATGATAAGGAGAGATTGCTGTAATATTCTGCTTTATTCTAAAATTTTCATATCCTGTAATTATCTCACATTGTTTGAATCTGCTATACTCTATCCGTGTGCTGTATAATTTTGATATTGTGATTTTATATGTTAAAATGACAATTGCACATAAATTTGAAGTAGAGATCTTAAAAGGCACTGGAGACTTTAGCGTCTGGCATCAAAAGACGAGGGCTCTGTTGTTACAACAGAGGTGTGTTGCTGCTCTTGATGGGACATGGGGAACTAAAATTAGTGTTAATAGGAGACTAGAGTTAGATGAATTTGCCTGAAGTTCTATCTTTCTTCATTTGTTTGATAATGTGATAAGAAAGATTGGGGAAACCAATACTGCTGAAACCTTGTGGGCTAAGTTAGGAACACTTTACCTAACTAAGACAATGCCTAACAAATGTTATCTCCTAAGATAATTCTACAACTTCAGATTTGATACCTCCTCTACCCTGGAAGATAATATTGATAAATTCGCAAAATTGATACAAGACATAGCTAATTGTGATGAGAAGTTGTCTCATGATTAACAAGTTGTTGCCCTATTAAATTCCTTAAGTTATAAGTAGAGGGAACTCAAAAATGCTTTAGAATATGAAAGAGAGCATCTTAGCGTTGACATTATCATCTAAACTCTAAGAAATTGAGAACTTGAATTAAAATCTGAATTCAAGGACTCTAAATTTGGTGAAGGGTTAAATGTTAAAAAGAAACTAAATGAAAATATGAGAAATAATCTATGCAATTACAACTCTTATAAGAAAGGAAGACCCCAAAATCTTAGATTCAAAGATAAGAACAAGAATCAATTGAAATCTAAGAATCAAGTCAAGAAATATTACTACTTTGGGAAAATTGGACATTTCAAAAAAGATTGCTTTAAGAAGATATTTGATATGAAAGAAAAATCAAATTCTGATAGATCTATACCAATTGCGTGCAATAAATGAATCTGATATACAAAGAGTTGTCATTTTCACTATAGCTAAACGAAACCCAAAATAGTGGGTTCTTGATTCTCGTTATTCTTTCCACATGCGTCCCATTAGAGAATGGTTCACTGAATTTGATGACCTAAATGGTGGTCAAGTTTACATGGGAAATGATATGACTTGTCAAATAAAAGGTATTGGAAAACTTAACCTTTTATTGAAAATAGTCATATTCTTGAGTTGCCTATATGGGAAATGATATGGCTTGTCGAATAAAAGGTATTAGAAAACTTAACCTTTTATTGAAGAATAGTCATATTCTTGAGTTGCCTCAACCCAGATATGTGCTTGATCTTAAAAATTTGATTTTCTTGGGAGAATTGGATGATGAATATGAAATTAAAATTCATAGGAGATTTACAAAGATAAATCTTAACTCTAAGGAAATAAATTCATCTCCCAAAGTTAATGGGATCTACATACTCTAAGCTGAACCAATGGTTCGAAATATATCTGCAGTTGTACAGTCCTATGATGACATACCTTTAATTTGGCATAAGAGACTTGGCTGTATTAATGAAAATAGATTAATGATTCTTAATAAACTTGGATGTTTTGGAAAAGATAACATTGAAAAGTTAGAGTTTTGTGAAGACTATGTCAATTGGAAAACAAAATAAGCTACCTTTTAAAACAAGGATTCATAAATCCACTTCTATTCTTGAGTGTTTATATGCTGACCTGTGGGGTCCAACATCTGTAAATACATTAAGTGGATTTAGATTTTATCACTTATAGTAGATGATTTTTCAAGAAAAATATGGATCTTTCTTTTAAAATCAAAATCTAACACTCTAACTAAACTTGATTTGAGTATGTGGGAAAATTCTTTTTGTGATGATGCTTTGCTTGTAACATTTGCATGTTTGATTCATCATATGTGTTGGAGTGTGTCTCATGAATTTTAACATAAAAGGGGCTATTTTTCAAAATTTTCAAAAATCAGGTGTTTTTTGTCATTTTGTTTTCGCTCGACTCTCGCTAGGCCTAGCTCGAGCGATAAAAGCATAATTTTTTCGCCCGCCTCTCGCTCAAGCGACGGGCCTTCTGAAATAATGCCTTGTTTTCTTTTTTTCGTTTTCTTCCACTTCCTCGCCATTTTTTCTCCAATTTCTTGATTCTATTTCACTTATTGCTATATTGAACAACATTGAATTTGATTTTAGTGCCAATTCATCCACAAAATCGTGAATTTTAAAGGTAAAATTTGAAATCCATACTTTTCTTTCATTCGATTTTTTTTGGCGGGTTTTGATTTCTTGTTGATTCTAGCTTTGATTTTTCCATGTGAATTTCATATTTGGGTCATGTTCTTGTGGTTCCATACAATTTTGCATCATTACCATTGCTACATCTTCGAAATTGGTTTTATTTTTACATTTAAAGTTCTTCACGGTTGTTTTTCATTTTTCTTGCATTGCATTGGTTGTTGATGGAGTGTGGGATAGGCTTTTGAGATATGGTTATTTGTGTGATGAATGTGATGGGTTCCCCATGGCTTAAAGCTAGGGCTTGATGGGTTTTCTTGTTTGCACACGCCACATGTTCCCTGAAATTTCTCAATATCTTTTCTTGTTTTTTTTAGCATCATTTTTGTTATGGTCGATACGCCTTCCCACACTTGAATATTGTTTGGTTGTTAGATTGTCATTTTGGTGTTTCTTATATTGAATTTGATGTTGACACTACGGCATGACGTCAAATCACAGCGGCACACCTCACGGCATCGTGTCACGCAGTCAGGGCATCGCATCACGATGTCATAGCAACACATCACGACGTCAAGGCACTGTTTCCCGGTGTCTTAGCACCATGTCATCTCCGTCCTTACATTGCACATTTTTGTTAATAGTTCATTTTCTAGTGTTGTTTTGCATCAGTTTGCGTACCCATGATCTGTTTGTCTGGTTTTTGTTGAGTTGCGTCATTTTTGTCGTTTTTTGTGCATTATTGCATTTTATTCGACAGTATCGTCTATTGCATTTTTTGACGTGTGTGTCTAGTCTACTTCTCAAATGCCGCCTAAGAGAGCGAGGACGACTGCACAGCCTTCTAGTGCGTCCACTCCTATAGTAGGTCTTGGTTCATCTTCGCTACTACCCAGGAGGTCTTTAGGTCACAGTTTTCTTTACGCCCTATGTTAGTTGAGCACGAGGTCATCTTGTCTGATGTTTATCCTGACCTTGCTGCTATTTTTACTTCGCGGGGATGGGAGTCTTTACTGATATAGTTGTCTCCTCCTCCTAGTCTTCTGGTCCATGAATTCTATGCTAATATTCATGGTATTAGTGGATCGACCTTTAAGGTTTTTCTTCGGGTTAAGACTGTTAAGATCACTCCTAATGTCATTTCGAGTTTTATTTACATTCTTCGCATTATTCACCCTTTATTTCCTTATTTATCAGGTAAGACTCTCCTAGCGGACTTGCTTGCCTACTACGATCCGAACTGGATCTCTTTCGATCAATCGCCAGATTCTGTTTCATATTGTGTGCACAAATCTGTGGCCGATGTCCTATACCTCTTCCCTATCTATGGATAAGGCCGGGTTCGTCTATGGTTTATTACATGGTGACTCTATCGACCTCCCTACTTTTAGCTGCCATAAGATGTTACGAGCCTTTAGGGTGACAGGTACTAAGGTTGGTCTTCCGTATGCTTGCTTGATTCAATGTCTGGTGATGGCTCTTGGGGTTACTTTTCCCCAGGGGGTTCGAAGAGGGTTTCTCGGCCTATTGGCCATACTACAATTTCGCAGAGTCACTCTCATGCTTTTTGTGATCCTATTGACGATCTGCTTTATTTTGATCCATCTTATATTCCATCATCAGGGTCTGATATTCCTGTTTCCACTATTAACATCCCATCGACATCCACTTCTACTCCACCGACTGCTGAATCTATTTGTCCATCTACGTCTTTTTCCATTGATCCATCTGATATTCCATCATCAGTGGTAGTCGTGTCTGGCGGACGGTAAGTTTAAATTCGTTTATAATGGATTTTTTATGGCAAAGTGCCCGGAGTTTTTACCTAGTTGGCATTTCTTCTTGATCATTTTGTGTATTATTTACTGTTTTCATATAACTGTGGCAATTTAATATAGGGAAATTTGATCGATTGATTAACCATCTAGAAATAATTAAAAGTGACTCGTTACTATTTAATTATTAGTTTTGAATTCCGCATAATCACATATTCCTCCCCCCCTCTAGGTGTAATTTGGGTCGAATCTCGTAATTTCACATAGTCATATTTTTTACATACAATGCAATATGAAAAATTTAAAGAGTAAAGGATTAGAAAATAGGTTACCTCAATTTTTATTGTCAGGCTTGACTTGGATCTATCATTGATCATGGTGTCTCGAATTGGAATGTGCCGGCCTTGTGCTCTATCTATGCTCTCCAAATTTTGAAAGTCCCATTCTCATCTTTAAGAATGCTAACGATTCCACCACTTTGTCTTCCAGATGGACAACTTCTTTCAGGAAATGGATCATCTTCATCACACCTATAATCATCCTTGAGTTCAGATGGTTCCTCGAATGGGGGTGCGCGCTCAATACTTCTTGTTCATCTTTCACCCTCAAGATTAGTTCACATTTCTCCATGTCGATCTAGGTTCAACCAATTACTAATAAAGGTCTACCTAAGATCACTAGGATGCCCCAATGTTTTCTTTGATGTCCAAAATAATGAAGTTTACCGAGAATATAAATTTTCCAACCTTGATGAGCTCATCTCAACCTTAACGTGGTTCTGTCAACGAGCTACATCGACACTGTTGTTTCTTTTACTTCTGCTAATCTTAATTTCCCGTAGACAGATAACGATATTAAATTTATACTAGCACATGTCTCACATAGAGCAATAAGAAAACAAGCTCTTCCAATTGATAATGGTAAAGTAAAACTCCCTAGATCTTTTAGTTTAGGAGGTACTATATTTTGCAATCTTACAGTGCTCTCAGGAGTTAATTCCACAATCTTAAACTCCAGATGCTTTCTTTTCTTAGATAGCACATCTTTTAAAATTTTTGCATAGATTAGAATTTGTCCTATTGCATCCATGAAAAAGATGATAATGTGGAGTTTCTTGAGCATGTCCAAGAACTTTTTGAACTGTTGGTCTAGCCTGTGTTTCTTCAACCTTAGTTGGAACAGGATGGAAGGCACATACTCTCCTGAAGGGACGGCCACCTTAACTTGTGAAATGTTTGAACTCTAATTAAATTTCTCATATGTTGTCTTTTCAGATTCTTCTACTAGCTTCTCGTCAATAGTTATCACTTTTTGACTGTTTACGTGTCTCTTGATTGTATTTTTTTGTAATTGTACTCTACTACTTGTTCTAATTGTACGAATCCTTCCCTTCTCTATCCACTTTCGAAGTTGGAGGTACGTATTCTTGTAATTTAATAGCTACCTTCGGTTGTGGGGTGTCAATTTGATCATTCTCAATAACTTAATGGCTAGCACTAGCTCCTTTGGAATGGTCTGTGTGTTGCTCAGTGCAGTACCTCGAGGCCTTTCAGAAATAGCTCGAACTAGCAGGCCTATTTAATTTTTCAAACTCTTGACGACTGCCGAATGACTTTCAAATGTTGTTTCCATCTTTGCCATGAACTAATCCGTCTTCTACATGTATTTTTCGGATTTGTTCAAGAATTTACCCAAAATGTCCTCAAATGAAGCTTTATCGCATTGCCGCTGAAACCCAGGGATAGTTATTGAATATTATTTTGGTTTTTTCCCTAAGATATTATAGGATAATTGCGCCAGTCTAGATTGTGTGTATTTAAATAAAAGTTGTTGGTTGACGTTGATAATTCTATGCATACTTTGGTACTCAAATCCATATTTCGTCCAACTTGCATCATTTTTGATCAATTCTCCTCCTTTATCTTTTCTCGTCCAATATTGAATTTTCTCCTAAAGTAATTGATGAACATACAAATTTAAGTATCTAACTAATAAAAGTACTTCCAAATGCCCATTTTTGATGCCCTAGATAAGTGTGAAACGTCAGCGTCTTGTCTTTCACTTAAACTTGTTTCATTCTCACAATTGACTCCAATCTGTTGACCTCAAAATTTCATAGGATAAAGATATCACCAGATCACGGGCATGTCCCCCTCTACCTATTCCAAAACTTTAATGCAGGGAACCTCGAGCTTAAAAATGTAGCTGTACTAAAGATTGTCGGCCACCAGTTTTACTCTAACGATCGCTTGTGCCAGAAAGATAATAAAAATACAAGAAGAACAAAATGAATAATGGTTTGGATAGGGGTTTGATTTCAAACCTTTTCTTTCATATTGTATGTAGTATTTGTTGTTTCTACAATTTAAAA
>CAIGRN010170764.1:0-18609 GCA_903798345.1 Fraxinus anomala | reverse complement strand
ACCGATTTAAATTATAAATTAAACTTTACCATACATGCACAAAATTAAATTTTAAGTGATTATAAGTGGTATGTCATGTAGAATAAAACTTTACCAACGTGTACATAAAAGGTCAAGTCTAGCGCCGGAGCCTGACTAGTTGCCTAAAAATGTATGCATATTAACCAATATAGGGGCTAATTACAACAGGAAAATTAAAAATTCAGAAAAATGACAAATTTCACCCTTAAAAGGGTATTATTATTATACTATAAAAATCGAGCAATTTCTTGTACAAATAAAAAACTTGTACTTATATATGATACATTTTCGTGTAGAAAAGGTATATTCGGCATGCTACACTACTCAATTTTTCATTAACATTGTTCAATGTTATCATTGCATTTTACCATACACTTCAAAAGTATAAAAGAAAGGAAAAAAAAACTTGAGATACAAGAAAATTAAAGACCAGACAAGAAGGAATATTTCATCCAAAATTATCTGTTTTTAACCAATTGCCATTGCAACGAGGCTGAAAACTGTGGCAAAAGCAACAGCAACAAGGCTCCTCTCTTTAAGAACAACCCGGGCTAAGTACATTGCAACATCTGATGTGATCCTCCTTCCCTCCTTAACAAGAACTCGACGTCGTTTCCCAGCGAAAGCCAGGAGCACCAGCACTGTTATCCAAGTCAGAATGGTGGTACGGACCGCGAAAATGATCAATCCTGTAAGAAGAAAGGAAGTAATAAGTGGTAAGATCGACACGTAATACCCCGAAGAATAGATTGTCGTGTCGACCCATGACACAAAGATGTAGAATGAAATCAAGAAAAACAATAGGCTTGTTGTAGCCTTGGTTGGTTTGGATCCCTCAGGGTTCATCTATCAATGACAGAATGTTAAAACTTTGAAGAAAGACTAGAGAAGAAGAAGGTGGTTCATATATGTTTTCATTTGTGAATTATATGTACAGATCGGAATGGAATTGGAAGCCATGTGCTGCACATGGCAAGGTTGGCAATAAGGGCACCAATCTTATTAATTTATCAACTTCAACAACAATGGACACTATCAGAGAATCAATGTACATGTATGTCCACATTATATTAACAAATACGGTAAAAATTAAATCTACACTAGAGGGCAATATTAAAATAAAAAGGTTAAAATCTTGTTCATTATATTGTCAACCTATTTAATATAGTTTGCCAAACACATCCTTAAAAAGTTAAAATCTTATCCATTGGATTGTCTACTCTTAATCAGTACTATGTACCATAAACATCTTTAAGAAAAAAATTTAAAATTGCTTCCAATATATAGTCCAGTCCAATCCTATCCAGTTCTATGTACCAATCATGTATACATTGTCTAGTATCATTGTATATGTATGTCCATATAATATTAACAAGTTATACAGAAATTAACTACAATACTTGACGGTGTTAAGAAAGTGTACTATCCAACTTCGTGTGCACAATATATCCTCAAGAAAAAAATGAATCAAAATCTTATTTTTTGTTCATTCTTATCTTATTTATACATTGTCTAGTATCATTGTACATGTATCTCCATATAATATTAACAAGTTATACAGAAGTTAACTACAGTAGTTGACGGTATTAAGAAAATGTACTATCCAATTTCGTGTGCACAATATATCCTCAACAAAAAAATGAACCAAAATCTTATTTTTTGTTCATTCTTATCTTATTTACTACTGTGTGCCAAACAAGTTGTGTATACATTGACCTAAACTCCAAATGTTAAATTCACAGAACAACATAGAATTGTGGATTCAATTTTAGTCGGGAAAAACTATCTTTTGCTGCTGTCTTGTTTCTTGTTAAACTTATGGGTAACAGTGTAGTAACATGTATGTATAAGACAAAACCATAAATGATTTCTTAATAATAAAACTGTATTGCCCATGTAATAAAAACAGTGTTCAAGTAATAGTTTATATCAATAACAGTACTTGTTTTTCAAGGAGAATTGGAAATAAATGATTTTACAATATTTTTAGGATATCAGATTATTCTAGTGTTTTTTCCATATATGTTAATAGGATAAAAAATTTCATATATTCTGAAGAACATCAAATTTCACATACTAATCTTGTGGATTATGAGTCTTTCAAATGATTTTTGTAATATCACTCTGGCATGAACTAACAAATATGACATTTTTCTTAATTTTAAGTAAAAAAAAAACGGTTATTGTATGAAAGTAACTCCTATCTTAATGTCAAAATAAGTAACTTATTTCTAACTTTTACCAATAAAAAAGAATTTTATTTTAAAACTTGCTTATTTAGACTTAGTAACTAAGTAAACCTTCTAAGCTTAGACAAACATATTTCAAATGTAGATTCTCTGCTGGGAAGATGTTAAAATACAATGCTGCCAGTTATAAGTAAACCTTTTAAGCTTAGACAAACACGCTTCAACTGTAGATTCTCTGTTGGGAAGATGTTAAAATAAAATGCCCTGCAATATATACTACCCTTCTAATGTTCTTGATGGGTGATGTTGAAGCATTTCCTTCCTAGATTTCTTTTGCAACAACTTGTAAGACCACGTGAATAATCCTACAAAACCATCCAATTAAATGAAATTTCTTACGGGTTGTTCGATAAGGTGGACTCTATAGTACTCAACGCTATTAAGAAAGAGATAACAAGTTTAAATATTGTCGATTTTACTGTGCAGTCTTGCTGACCAAACATTCCACTTTTAAAATTACACTTGCAGTTCCCTTAATTAATTAACTTCCAGACTACAATCCATATCATGAATCAATCTAGTTGGTGCTGCTATGTTCTATTCTGCAACTAGGAAAATTTTATGCTTGGGAAGTGTTTATAAACAATAAAAATGAGTGGTGGGAAAGTGGACACAATTTGTAAATCCTATGAAATGTGTGGATAAAGTGATTTGATCAAAAGTGCTTATAGTTAAATGTGTTTATAAACACGTTATTCCAAACATACTTTGCATTCTCCAATGAAACAATCCTTAATACAGTATTAGAGCAAGCAAAGTTCTTAGGTTCAAATCTTGTCGTCACCCATTTAATGAAAATGTGCACGTGTTGGGCTATAATGGGAAATAATTAACCCCACCTATATATGAGGGGTCTTGTTGAAGACAAGTTTTGAATGAAAAACATACGACTCTCCCTAACCGCATAAACTTTTAGATGAGATGTTTAAAAATCCACATAAAAAAAGACAGCAGCATTTGCATTAGAAGAGGTTGTTCAATAAGAAAAATTATGTCATGACTAATATTACTTCACAAAAATACTGATTTGATATTCAAGGTTCCTTTGCATGGATCGAAAAATACACGAAAAGATATCACAGAAAAGATCAGTCATTAAAAGCTAAGCTTCAGGGTCCAAAGAGTCTAACTATGGATAATGGGTTAAAGGTCAAAAATAAAAATTGTAAATGTACCGAAAAGTCAAACCTCAGCAATTGATTCTTTGGCGATCGGCAAAAGGTTATTCCCAGAATGCAAATGGATTTCATTTTGCCAATGTTACCATTATTGAAGTTAGTAAGACACCTAGAGATGATGATCGATTGCTATAAAATGCACTTGAGATTGAGCAGAATTCCTGAATCTGAATGGAAATTTGATAAATTCCTATTCACAGTTGAGTTGCTAATAATATCTCTTTTTCCACCATTTGCAGTATTTCCTCCAACCTACGGGTAAACTTGCCAATAATATTCCTTGTCACTCTTGATTCAAACTTGGTGTTTTTCAGCCACGTGACACCAACATAGATATTGCTCTTGCAAGAGTTAAGAGAAAGAGTAGATTTCTCGATCTGGTATCTGAATTGGACCTGCATGCAAGATGAAATAAGTCTGACTTGCACATCAATTACACTACTTTAAAAATCTGAAACTAGTCCATTTTTTCCTAGCAAAGGAAACTAAACTTACACGGAAGTGATCAGCAAATGGTACATCATGAAGGGTCATAATCTCGTGCACAACCCATCCTCCATCATTTGGTATGGGAGATTTTTGTTGCGTACAGGAAACTTCTCCTCCAAAGGTTGAGACGCGACGGCTAAACCTGTAAGATATCCGTCTTTCATATACATCAGAAGCCACAGATTCCCATGCAGTTGTCACATAGTTAAGACAGCCAAACTTGCTCATCACTTTATGTTCCAACTCTCCACCGTCGAAAATCCTCATCAGTGATTTTATCTGTAGGATTGTCCCCAGAAAAAATAAAATCAACAGTGTGTTCAATGTAGAAACAAATGTAAAATATCTACAAGAATGTAAAAATGATGGCTTGCAATGGTGTTTCTTCTTTTGATTGATTATTTGTTTAGTACTAGAATTTGCGAAATGAAATGAAGATTACAATTATTAGTTGACTAAAATGGTCCACTCTGTGCACATTCATTTTCAAATTAGAGCGATATGTGAAATGCTTACACTGATAGGAAGTACCACAGAGTAAACGTGCGACATGTTTACATCGTCAACAACCAAGTAGGATCCAGTGTCTTCATGTAAAACAGGCTTCCCCTCATGATCCAGCTGTTGTTCTGCAATATGGACTTTCTGATCCGGTTCCAGCATTCTTGTTCTCCATAAGGTCATAGTTGTCCTGCCATTTTAATTGAGACATCAATGTGACACATGTATTTGACAAATCATTTATATTGTCTATGTAAAACTGCATGAGTTCTTTGCACCAGAAATACCTGCTTGCAACATTGAAAGAAACAAAAGAGTGAAAGTGGAAATGCAGTCTTCCTTCCTCATCTAGAATCTTTGCACCATGCTTAACATCAAGACCTCGACCTTTGTGCAAAATTATGACAAGTGAAGGGCTTCCAACTGTTGACAGGGATGGAGGATGCACATGAATATCTTCAATGTCCTCCCAAAGGAAGAAAAGTTTCGTTTTATGTCCAAACAAATTAGCATAGAATCCAACAATTCTCGCTGATAAGAAAAGCCGCCCCTGCAGCAAGCCAGATGGTGTGTCAAACTACAATTACGAAAACTTGACTGGAAACTGGAAGAACTGATAAAAGAATTAGAAAATGAACTCCTTGATTATACAGAAAATAATGATAAGAAAAAATAACTTTGGGAACTGTGAAAGCCATCTTCATGTTGCATCAGCATTAGGGGAATTTGGAGTGTTACTGATAATTAGATGTGTACAGTGACTTGCTTAGATAATGCATGTTCAAATCACTTGTCGTTTTACAATTATGTTTGAAGCTAATGTAGTTGCACTAGTGACTTGTTCTCCTGGTTTTCTACGTAATAGCAAAATCCCCTGAATAAAAACAAAATATCAAGATGGATAACGTAACTGCCTTTTGACTAAAATGTAATCAACAATTTGTTCTTTTAGCACAACAGTGCATTGAACAGGATAAAATCATTGTATTCCCAAGCTTTTATACGTTATTATTTACTCACCTTAACTATAATTGTTTCTTTAATTAGTTTGAGAAACATCCTTAACTTCTCCATTATTGGTATAGAGAGAAGTGGGATGGAAGAGGAAGCAAGGGAGATAGTTCTAAGGAATTGGGGAGATAGTTCTAAGGAATTGATAGGGTAGAGAGATTTGAAACTTATCTAACTAAATGGCCAATGGAAGAGGAGTCTTACCTGCAATGGCATCTTTCTTTTCAATGAACAAGAAAAATCACTGATAAGAAATTCTTCTGGCGGCAATCCAAATATTTTCTGAAACATCGAATTCCTGTGTGGTGATCGAATGTTCAACTGCTAGCACAATTCATGTAGACAAGTAAAAATCATCAATAACAATTTCCAGGTGTCAAGTAAAATAAGCACAATTTTACCTTCTTTCCAACTTCTTTTTCCATTTTAGCCAAATAATCTCTAATCGTTTCAACTCCATTGTTATTATCCAAAAAGATTCTCACATGCAGCTTTGACTGAGAAGACTGAGCAATTTTTCCCTCAAGTGAAACCCACAAATCTGCTAGTTCAGTGGATGTGTGCTTTAAAAAATTGATCTCAGCATGCCCAAGAGACAATGATTGATCAAATGGACCATCAAAGTCGAAAACTTCCACGTCCAGCGTAGAAGGCGGTTCTTCCACAGCATCAAACTCGAGTATCTCTGTGTAAATTATAAAGATGATATTTTAGCAGATACAGGAGAACAAAAATTACCGAATAAAAGGACGAGAGAAACGAATATATTACCATTCCACTGAGGATCAAGAGTTTGAAGCTTGACAGAGCTTGTTCTAGTCTTACCATTGCAAGTGAACACAACATATGGATCCACTAACTCTGTTGGATTCAAAGAATTTAAGTTCACCCCATCAATCAATGCCACTGTAAGCACCCATCCATCACCCTGTGCTTTCACTCCATGATCACTTCCTGTCAATAATATAATATTTTGAGTGTACTCATACTACACAGCGCATTACGAAATCAACATAAATTTGAAATATATAAGAATATAGCTGACTATTTACCTCTCCGGAGACTAGCTTCAACAAAACGTGAAATCATGTTATAAACTTTCTCCAATTGAAAAACCAATAGCCCACAGGTGACAATTTCTCCAATACTGTCTGGTAAATCGAGACCAGGAAATTCTAATCCTTGCAGTTTGCTTCGTCCACAAAGAAAAATGTGCACAAGGACATATAAAAAACTAAGAAGGGTAGAGACCACTGTGAAATTCCAAAAATACTGAATTGCCAATCCCCAATCAAACTTTTGCTCAGTCTGCAAAGTTGCCAACATATGATCCTTATCTGACATATCTCCAGCAGTTATTACTTTATATATTTGGGCTAATAAGCTGGAAAACTGCTCGAAACTCTCCTCCAATCCTTGCCTGGCTCCTCCTTCAATCATCCCTTTCATCATGGTACTTTGATTGAAGTTAATTGCCCAAGATACTACAAGATGAGCAGATTCTTCTCCATAAGATAGCTCTGCACCAGGCATTATCTTATAAAGCAATTCAATCTTGAATGTGTTCCCGTAGGGAACGTCTGGAGTACTCACGTTAACAAGAACAGCAAATTCTTTTCCATTGGCCTTGACATAGATTTGCTCTTCAGTGGCTTTAACAGCCTTAACTAATTTTGTTGCAGCTTTTGTATATGTAACAATGCGAGTCAAACATGACGTGTCTCCAGATTTCCATGTCCAAGGTCCCTCTTGAATATCTGTTGTTCCCTGCAAATCTGCCAACTCCTTTCCAAACTCTGAAGCAGGAGCAAAAAGAGCCATATTGAGATCCTTGGGCAGTGTCATATACGTGTGATCAAGAAGAATGCCTCCCTGCAGATTCTCTGGCATTTCTCTTTCTACATTCTTAGACTGCATCAGTTCAATTGATTCTTTAAAACTAGAGCAGTTAGGAGGTTCCTCCATTTGATCTTCATAATCTGACAGAGTAGTGGACTGTTCAGATGAATCATCCTTCTTTGATGTTTCTTCCTTTTTAGTGAAGAATTTCTCCAAACGACCAGCCATTGCCTTTATCAATTGTTTCCCGTCCACTATCTTTCTGGATGGAGCAGTTGAACGACGATTATTGTGAGATGAAGCGAATGTGCCTTCCCATTCTTTGAAGTTATAATTTTCGGCACTCAAATGTACATTGGAAAGATGGTCTGTGGCAATGTCTTGGCCTTTCCCATGCAGGGAAAGACTGAGAAGAAGTTTACCTAAATTTACAGGATAAAGATAGGTTTTATGAGTACGTATAACCCCAATGCAAATTAAATTATCTTCATAAGTTTGATTTGACTATCACATAGCCAAATGTGGGGAAATCCTTAGCAGAAGATACACATTTTCAACTTGTCTAGAACAGTGACCTATTGTTACATATGTAAACGGGTTTTAAGAAAACATCAATGAATATTAAAACTCTATGAGTAAAGTTTATATTTTTTAACCTTGTTAAAGTTTATAGATAGGAAAAGGGCCCCACCCTTAAAATTGAGCACTGCAGTGTTTTTCCAGGATTCTTTAATGTAACAAGAAAAATAAAGCATTCTTTTGTTTCTTTACTGGCACATTTCGCAGTGAGGGTCATATGTTGTAGGACTATAAACGGGGTTCTGGAGAAAGCAAGTGTCCTATTGCAATTATAGATTTATTTTAAGTGGTATATTCAGGAACTGTTTCATAATATAACTACCCCCACCTAGTCCCTGTGTTAACTTCTGTAGGATAACTGGGTATAAATTCTAAATGCATCTCCATTCTCACAGCACTTGCAACTTTTGTCCAGTTAGCTTTTTTTCAAACAAAATGCGAGAATGATGTATTTCATCTCTCATTAAGTGAGTGGGCGGAATTTACACCGCCTTAGTTCTTAGAATGCTATTTAAACATAGGTCGAAATGCCATCTTACTCCCAAAGTGTAATTACAACACTAGTCCAAAGTCCTAAAATGTAATTGTGACATACCCTAGGCAATCAAAATGCAAAGAGAAACCATTAGTTGACAATCCAAAAGTAGTCTAGGACTCGACTCATCAATAGTGTCACACCCAAACCCTCTAGGCCACTAACCTAGCTCAAGCAGTAATTACTTGAATACACTTTTCCACTTATTCCCAATTGATTAATCAAGATTACAACTTCAAGTCTTCAACCCACAACTCCTACTCATAAGTTGCTACCTCCAACTTTCCACAAAAACTGCTGGACGACAACATATGGGGTATTACAGACGCGTCTATGTTGAGATCTTCTGAATTTATGTTTAGAACAATGAACATAAAAACAAAATTTCATCAAAATCCTGTTACTTCCTCTGAACTCTTTCATAGGCATATACCTCCATCAATTTGTATAAACTTTCAACTGAACATCATTTGCTTGAATACCCAAATCATGAATAATCAATAACTTAAAAGACCATAAAATTATCAAATTTCAATCAACATCTATTATCATACATAAAATGATAGCATTACTGAAGTAAGGCACATTTCATAAATTTCAAATGCCTAAAACCCTTTATTGAACTTCCTCATAATCACTTCAATCCATAAAAGAATCAAATAAAAATTATCACCCAAAAACTGAAATAAAAGAAGAACACTAACCACAATCCTTATCAACTGACTTCACACCCTTAGGCCTCTCAAGAGAGAACCAAGTTGGTTGCAAATTTTGATTTTCTTCATTAGCAACAGTCCATAAAGGAATCTTGACCCGACCCACCAAATCCCCTGCAGAATCATTGAAGAACCCTGATTGATGCTCCCCTTGATGGTACAATGACACCACAAGTTGATCCTCCAAATCATGAACTCTAAATACGAACTCCTCGTTCCAAAATGGGTTTTTCGTATTCTTCAACACTCTTGTTTTTGACTTGAACTTGCCAACTTGTAACTTCAAATAAGAATCCTTCACTGCCCAATCTCGACCCTCCAACAAATAGACATAGAGCCTCATTTTTTTCTTTTCCTTTTTGTTTTGCGGGTCACTAACTATTTGTCAATACAACATTTCTCGAAACAAAAGCATTTCTTTTTTGTTCCAAACGAGATTATCTTGCTTGGTTGTTGATGAAGAGGCGGCTTTATAGGATATAGTGGAGAGGCCAGAGAGGATTGTATTTGAAGGCATAAAGAAACGTGGGTGCATGCTGAATGTGACACGAATAACAAAAATTTTATGCAACTTCTATTTATAGTAGAGGGCCGTTTGGTTTGATTTATGGGTTTGGGCACAAAACTCTATATTGATCGGGTAAGAAAACAATGGCTCTCAAACGTGCCGTGTTGTTTCACTTTGATCGTCGAATTTGATTAGTTGAATTATCGAAAATAATATCTTAAAAACTTTATTAGAATTTCATTTTTGTTCAATTCGATAAAAGCACACTTTCTTGAATAAAAAGAACTATCTGTATTTATAGCCCCGAATTTAATTTTAATGTTTCAAATTTTAAAACATCAAAGGTCCACAAAAAAGGAATAAAGATTTATGGAGAATGCAAATGCGTATATATCAGCAATTTTGCTGTGTTCATGGTTATGAATTTGATAAGCCAAACCGTTTGATTTGAAATTATAGCAAAGGGACATCAGCCTTGAAGACTTTTTCCTATTGAATTTATTGAGCGGACGTGGGTGATTGATTCTTATCAGGTTTGAAAAACTATTAGTGTTTTTTTTTTTTTTTTCAATGGATACAAATTGCTTTAATTAATTTAAAATTTAGGCAAAGGAATCCTACTCTTTGAACAAAGAAATTAAGCTCTTATTTTACCTCCCTTTTTTAGAATTTATATTTTTTAAAACTCATATTCAATCAAATATTTTATGAGACTCATAACTTTTATTAATTTTTCAATCATGTATTTATCAAAATCTATTAAAATGTGAATTTTAGTTAAATTAAACATGGGCTAAATTTTATTAGACTAAATGATGTTTTTAAATTTGATTGTCATGATCGAGAATCTATCGTGTGCTAAAAAATTTAATGATATTGACGTATGAATGGTATTGTTGCTTTTTTATTGGTCAGTGAGGTTGGTTTGGCTCAATTAGTGTGCCCATAGTAAATGTTGTAAGAATACTAATTAATCTCAACATATAAGATTGAGAAAACTACTAGATCCTTAAATTTCAAGTTTTAATTTCAAAAATCAGGTATTAATAAAAAAAATTTTTTTTTATCAAAAATCATGTATATCCACTACCCCACCCCCACAAGTCTCCTATTCCAATTCTTTCCCAAAAATCAGATCTTCATATTGGAGTGGGTGGTGCCTCTTCGACATTAGAAACCTGACTCCGTCCTAACACCTCCGGTTGCAGTGACACGGTGGTTCGACGTATGTCAATGTTGTGGGTTGGAACTTCTTGTTATCGAGTCCACATGTATAAGCATTTGGGTGTGATGGTGGCTTCTACACCTGCGTGTCCCTGCTGATTGGGCACAACAAGCCAATCAAGTGCTTGGCGATAGAAAAGGACCACTAGGAAGAGGCGGATAAAGAGGACCAACGTTGGATAGTGTACAATGGAAGCTTAGACAAGTATATAAAGGTTTGGAGAATTTCAGAGCACGCACCCAGTTCGAAGGAATTGCAAGAACCATGAAGAACACGCATTGTCGCTTTCAGATTTGAGATGATTGGTGGTGGTGGATTACAATAACGGCCGAGAATGATCGGGATGGTGACCTTTGTTGAGTGGACGGACACAATCAGATTTTTTTCTCTAATGGTTTTTTTAGTTGGTTTGTGAAATTTTGTGGTTCTTGAGATATATATATCTCTATTTGATACATATTAAAATTTTCATTATCATTTTTCTACTCATTTTTAACCATACATATTTCAATAAAATAAAATTTTCTATCACATCAATAATTTTTCCTTCTTCTTCAACCACACATTCTCCATCAATCTACTATTCTAAAATACATTCTTTCAAAATAATATGGCTCAAACACGCCCATAATAATTGTAAAAGTTGATGGAATTCAGACACTCGAAAGAATCGATGGGCCATGACAATCTATCAAGGTTAGGTGACGATTGGTGGTGGTTCTGAGGTATTGCTGATATGCGATACCTAGCGATAAGATTTTTCTCAATATGCCACATGCAAGCACCATGGTGAGAAAGCGAGTACAACTTGGGTATTGCACGCTTAATACTCTTCTTCCTGTCTGATACAAACACTAGCATTTCTGAGTCGTCAACTACATCTTTTAACTTCGTGAAGAACCAATTCTAGGATGCATTTGTTTCTCCGTCGACAATTTCCCAAGCAATAGGATATATCTACAATTAGGCATCATGTGCTACAGCAACTAATGGTGTTCTCTTGTACTGGCCCTTCAAATGACTTCTGTCAACACAAATGACCGGTCTCATGTAATTTCGAAAGCCACGTATACTCACCCCGAATGCTAAAAAGAATTACAAGAACCTGTTATTGTTGTCGAGCTCAATGTGTGACGGTTCCGAGGATTTTCTCGGTTAACACATGACAGTATGAAGGCAATTTTTGAAAACTCTCTTCAGGTGAACCTCAGAGCCATTCAAGACCATTCTCTTTATCCCTCCAAGCTTTGTTATAGTTAATTCGTACGCTGAACTCATGTTCGATGTCCACGATAATACCCGCGGGAACGTGCGGTTAATTTGCATCATCTAATCGTTATGTGTTGCCCAATTAGGGCACTGGTTGCATGCACGTGTGCATTCCGTTGAACATCTAAAGAACATGTGTGCTTAGATATGTACATCTGAACCTTAAATATATCTCAATTTTTTATCTTTGAAGCTCGTAATAGCCAATTGCAATTGGTATCCACGCAACATACAGTGAGAGATCTAGTATTAGACTTTATAACTTTGAAATGAAACTTCTCGGTCAAAGCATATAGTCGAAGCCTTGTGTGTAATTGTTTCTAGCTGAAAAAGATTTGATTATCCTCAATGTCCCGTTGATCTTCAGATTTCTTTGCATTTCCAATATATGGATTTCCTTCTACTAGGCCGACATCCTTATCTGAAATCATTCGTGGCTCTTCTAGTTCGAACACACCAACTCTTCATGTCCATGGTGATAAATGATCAACTCCGACATTCGTCTCTTGCTCTCCAACATCATATTGATCTATAATTACACACAGGGCTGCTTGCGTGTGAACAGAAATGTACCCTTGCAAATCCTCGTCATCAGCTACGTTAGCCAGACGTACATTCATGTTCAGAATTTTAAATTTCAGGTGGGTTCGAAATTTCATTCTATCAAGTTGAAACTTGTCGAATAATTTATTGACAAGCTCTTCATATTTAATGTCACTTCGAATAACAATTGATATTCGATTTTCAAACCACTTCCACTCGTCCGCTATGTTGACAAATTTACCATCATGGGAGACAAAGAATCTCATAACATCTCCCCATATTTGTATGTCATCAACACAAATAAGATTAGTTAACCCGAATACCTAAAACAAACATGCTACTTGTAAGAAACATGGTCAATGGTAAAAACAAAATGTTCTGTAGCTTCGCTAAGTTTGTAACATAATTCTCGACATTTGAAACAACGTCAAGGATTAGAATTGAAGTGTAGTTCTCAATATTTATAAAATATCGAGAACGATATGTCTGCCAGACAATTCACCATTTACATTTATCATTTTCTCCATCCTTAACAACCATCTTTGCAAGAAATTTATTCCGCCATTAATGGCATTATCAATACATGACAACCAATACAAATCCATCTATCAAAGTTATTTAAATGGGTTATGACACCATACTTGAGAAAAACAAAACAATAAATATGAATTTGATTTAAAAATACTCTAATAATCTTACAACAAATATCTAATAATTGTTTGACAAATCTAATCATACATTCACATCATATATATCACAACAACTATTAAATACAATTTATCAACAAAATAAAATTTCAAATAAAATTCACCTTCTATAGAGAATTGTGGATGAAATTAAATTTCTCGATACGGAATTATATAATTTTCTTTGAAGTAGAAGTATGTAAATTTTTTTTGTGAGTTAATAATTTTTCTATTTCATCATCTTCATTTCTACCCATTAAAATTTTTGATTATTACCTAATAGATAATGAAATGGCATTTACTCATTAGGTATTTACCTTGTATTATTGTAAGTTCTCATGGAAGCTACTTCTTATCTAGAAATTTGTGACAAATTGAAAAGGAAAAAAATTGCTTCATTTTTCATTAAGAGTATAAAAGACAATTTGATACCAAATTTGACTATTTTTGTAAGAGTTATCAAAATTAGACATTTTTCAATTGACAAGCATATACTTATTTGATTCGTGACATATTAATTGTATGATTTATAACTCGCGACCTGTAAATTGTGTTGTATTTGATTACGATTTTGTATTCTTTTTTGTGACTTAATATGTGAATGTGACCCATAAATTATTTGATATGTGATCATAATTTATTTAATTTCTTAGGCAACAACATTTTATCTAACGTCACAAATGTGATGACTGATTTTTGAAAGATTTTTTTTTTACATGTTTCTCAATTTTGAAATTTTATTCTTAAACATTTGGAGTAATTCCCCAAGTACAAGGAATTACTCACAGTGGGCAACTGTCCCCTTGTTATTGGCAACAATTGTGCTACACCGGTAGGTTCAAAAATAGATTCAAAAATAAGGAGGACACGTGTCGACACATGATTGAATAATTTGAAAAATAATAAAAAAACACACACATAAACAGGTGCTGCCAAATGAATCTATATATCTTTTCCCTATTTTTGAGTCTGTTCAATCATCATTATTCTATTGGCTGCCTCATAAAGTTATTTTTGAGGTAGCTAACTGTCCCCTTCTTAACGTACATGGCATGTGTAGCATATCTCAAACATTTGTGGTTATGAAATTTTTCCTATAAGATTTAGATGAATTCTAAATATATAATTCCAATTTAAGTGGGATTAAATTAATCATCCTACTAGGATTTAATTAGACCTCATTGTGATCCTATCAATAGGACCTCAATAATCTAATATTTTGCGCACAACAAAATTTCATAAAATATCTCTCGTTTATGCTCTATAGAATCCTAGATTAGGGTTCTTGAGCTAGAAAATCGTATATCCTATTTGGTACCATCACAATACTTTCGAAAATTTTATGCTGTATGAGAAATTTGTTAACGTTTAGAAAAAGCCTATTAACCCACATTAGTATCCTACTAATTTGTATCATATCATCATCGAGACATGTTCATATTTGAAATTCAATTTAAATAAGTGTCTTAACTTTAATTATCGTAAATTTTAATAATTTTCAAGTAAGTTCAAGAGGATTTCATTTCTCTCCAAGATATATCATGTTACCTTTATTGAGTCTACGTATTTCCACAACTACTATCTGCTCTACAATATCCAAGGTATTGAAAACTAATAAAGTTAAGATTTAAGGTTTGCCTTTTATGATTTAAATTACCTGTTATATTTATTGACTTTCGTGATTAAATTAAAAAAACGTCAATATATATCTTCCTACTTATGATGATTTATGATAGTTGCCTTAGTTCCATTTCTACCCTCACTGTTGCCTTAGGATAGTGTTTTTTTTCTTTTTTTTTTTTCCTCCTTATTTTCCACTTGATACAATTTTTCATATTTAGGCCACCCAACAAAGGACATGCGAACATGACGAGAATTTTTCAACCCAGCATTTTGTGATTGTAATGATACTGCCACCATATGGCATATACGATAACAGAATTTGAATCACGAACTTTCATTTACTCGTAGAAGATAAAAAATTATCATCAATAATTCAATATTCCATACAATAAATCATACATATTGATGATAATTAAGCTTGTGTTTGACACTCATTTTGGGAAAAAAAAATTCTGAAATAGTGATTGATGAAAGAATGCGTGATTGAAAATCAATGAAAGATTTTAGATTTTTTGTAATATTATTTTATTTAAAGAATGTGTGATTGAAACGAATAAAAAAAATGAAAAGGAAAATGAGCGTCAAACGGTGCCTAAATATATAGAAGGGAAAAGGAAAATATTCTTTTTTATTTTTTTCCTTTTGGGAAACGATATTGCCCAAATGGGTTCATGCATAAAGGAATTCTTATGGCCCACATTTCACCCACGTGAATAACACGTGTAAACTGAAGATGAAACCACCCATTGCTCAGTGAAGGGCGTGGGTTGCACGGAACAGCAGTGGAACCAGACAAACTCTGCATTATGCACCTAACAGTAACGGAAATGCCATAACGGCGTCTAACGGAACCCTAAATCCATGTCCAAGTGCCAAAAATCATAGAGGTGCAATGCAACGCAAACTGGAATCTCAATTCTCAACATCAAGATTCAAGGTTTAATTCACGTAGCACTGCAAATTTACTTCAGTTTCTAGTTTCTAATTCAAAAAACTTTTGTATTTTCAGGTGTAAAATTCATCGTTTCTGTATTCAAGTTTCTCTTTTGTACAAACTACTCCTAATGAGAATGACAATAATTCCAGTGAGGGACATGGTACAAATGCTGCCTATGGCTCCTTCCTTCATAGCAATGGTGTTTTCCGGCGGTCATAGGGTATCCAACTGCCGCCGTGGCACAAGGCAGAGGTCCGTAAAAGTAAGACGCAGTGGCAGGAACTGCTTTGCGCGGTTTCAGCACGGACGGGAAATCAAAAGACGAAACAGGAAAAGCCGGAGGAGAGATTTTCTTCGAGTTCATCGGGAAAAGCAAGGCTCTGATTTTTGTTCCCGGCGAAACTTTATTGTATTCTTCAATCACATTCTTAATATCCTCGTCGGATTTGATTGAAACCAACACATCCAAATCTTCGCTCGGTAACTTACACTTCAAATTCATCGACGAACCACAACATTCCTCAAATTTCACCATCAAATCTGCATAAAATCCAAATTGTCCTTCAACAATTTTCCAGAAAAATATAAAAAATTACTACAAACAAAATAATTAAAATAAATAATTTTAAAATCTAACGGACCTGCAAATGTGATAGAACGATTAACGGAGAGGACTCGAGTGTATCCGCCGACGTAACGGAGCTTGCCGTCGGTGGTGCGGGGGGCAAGTTTGCCGCCATAACTGTAGAGGAATTTGATGGTTTTGGTACAGTTGGTGCTATTAGGATTGGAATTTGAAGACTGGCTCATGCTAGCAGAGAGAGAAAAATTGGAAGGAAATAAATGTTGTAGAGAGAAGATTTATTGTCACCTTCAAGAAACTAATTTAACGAATATGAGGCCTATTTATAGAGTTGGTGTGTCCTAAGGTTTTTAAAAAAATAGAATTTAAATTATTCGGATATTCCTCATCACATGTTTTTCGAATTTCAACGCAATGGTCCAATTGAGATGTTTGGTGAGCAAGAGGTTGAATGAAATAGAAAGGAAACCCCAATTCTTAATTGTTGGTAGTGGTAATTAATCTGTCACTCGATGACTATATCGATCTATCAAGTTGATTAACAAATAAATCTCTAAAGCGAACTCTATTACAAGAGTTATTGAATATGAATGAATCTCATGATAAATGCTTTGTGAAATAGCCAATGTAATTATGTAGAATTCTCCAAACTACATCTGCTGCAAGGCTGGCCGCAATTCGAACCTACTTGGACCTACGTAAAGTCCTAGATTTGAGCCCCAAGCAAGGCAAAGCCACACATCGATAGATAAAGGGGTTTGATTGGAGTGTTAACTGGATGTAACGTTTTTATGCAATCAGTGTATACATAAAGGTCTTGGACCATAATGATTGGATGCGATCTCGATCGCTAGATCTTGTCCAAATTTGAAATGATGTGACTTAATCTAGATTGATCTACGCCAAATGTTATAGCAATTTAGAAAACACAAAAAATAAAATAAAAAAATTGCACTCAATTCATTGCATTTGATTCTTTTCATTCCAAAGAATAAAACTGTTTGCTGATGTGGCAATTTCTGTTTGATTGTTTTAATTTTATTTTACTTTGGCGAAGTTTAATGAAAATTTGTCACTTGGCATTCTAACAATTTTTCTGGAAACTTCACCCAATACATGTATCGTCTCTGCATTCCAAATCAATTCATAAATCATTGACTTATAGCCTGTTTGACTCTCATTAATTCGGAAAAAATGAGTTTTGAATATTATTTTTAAGATAATATGTTATTAAAAAGTATGAAATTATTTTTAGTATATGTGTAGAATATTTAATTGTGTTAATATTTAATTCAAAATGATCATGTAACAAATTATAAAATAAATTAACGGTGGTTACTTATTCGTTCACGGTATAAAAAATGAGCATGTGTCAATTATCGAAAGAACGTGGCTTTCAAAAAAGAATTAATTTCAAGTGAAAAAAATAAAGAGTATTGTGCGGTCCAGTGGAGGTATGACTAGTGGCAGAGGTTATATGGAACCGTTACAAGGGCCCCACAGAGGCCAACTAACTGACGGCCACGTGTAGCTAATATTCGACGGTCTGGGCCGGATTTCAAGGTGTTAGTCTGCCATCGGGCCCACAAACCACCCGCTAAGCCGGTTGTTGGTCGGGCTCGAATTCATGCATCTTTCGACACGATAAACCACCTTTGTATTCTTTTATGATACTTGTGCCTAACAACGGGGCCCGCAATAATTGACATTTGCTTCAAACAATGTCTTGTAAAATATTTCATTATTATTTATATAAATTACTTAAAAATTGTTTTAAAGTATTAATTAGTTACAGTAATTTATTTGTTTAAAAGGATCAATTATTCTCAAAACTCATACTCCTATAAAATAATTTTATATGTAAATTCAAAAATTTATTTTATTTTTTTGAAATATGTGTGATCGTTTGAGTATTAATCGAGTTGAATAACTTGTTGGAGCTTAATTGACTCAAATATAATATTAAGTCTCGAAATTTCATCTTAATCCCAATATCACCCTAATAGTCACCTCGCTCCTAATAGCCATGTTGCTCCTAACATGTCACTTTTAACAATGAGTCACTCCTAACAGTTGATTTGCTACTCATAGCAAGTTGTTACTCACAATTGTGACCC
>CAIGRN010170741.1:0-16437 GCA_903798345.1 Fraxinus anomala | reverse complement strand
ACACACACACACATACACACAAAATTTGGGGCTCAGAGGATGAAGAAACTGACTAAAAACTTCATCGAATGCAGTGAGCACCAATTCACATAGATCAGTACTTCATTAATATTATTGTCTTATAAACTAATTATTAACACTATTAAACAATCACAGTTCAGTTTTCAAGAATGCACAAGTCAGATTACAACATAACACTGATTCCCTTTTTCTTTGTACTGTAATCATCGTCATCAGATCTATTGTAATATATAATGCATAAGTCCATACATTTGTGTTCTGGTCTTTCACTTTTCTCTCTTTCTCAATCCTTCCAAATTTGCCACCAACTACAAGGAATCAATCCATTTAACTATCATACACATACCCTTTTTTATTCACAAAGGGAATATTATTGCATCATGCATGATTGTAGGCGTAAAAAACGCTTCTTTTGTTTGTTTCTCTGGGGGCATATTTAATTCTATTTAATTAACCTTCTCAGCATGAGAATTAATGCAGAATATTAAGGAGAATGCTATATAAGGAATAAAGAATAATCAGCAACACATCAAGCCCCAACCCTAGCTGTAGCATAATAGATAACACCACTCCTTGTTTATTACTCCAGCATATTGAACTTATATCCTAATTAAGCTCACTTAAACATGTGAGTTCACTTATGTTCTGTTTGGATACATGGACTCTAGATTACTGAACAATATTAAGTTAAAATCTTATGTATTTTAGAGTCAAGTTCATTCTAATATTGTATAGCAAATACCTTCTTAGATCTTATGCAATAAACTTATTTTGATTTTGCATCCTTTGGTGTTGCAAATAGATTAAGAAATTAGCTCCTTTGGTGTAACAATATTTCCTCCATCTTGTGAGGAGTATATATTAAACTATTGCTATGGATAAGCAGCGTTTACCGATTATCGGCTATGTGTCATCTTAAAATCCTACATTTAAGATGGCAATTAAGACGATAAATTAACTAAAGTCATCTAAATACCACATCACTATTTATGGGTAGGCAGTGAAGATGAATGACATTATTGTTATATAATAATATTGTCATGTAGTAGTATTCTGGATAAATTTGAAGTTATAAAATACATTAGTTCTACATTTTATCATACTTGTTAATATCTGTATGAGTGATTTCTAGATATGGATCTAGTGAACACTACAAATTGATTTGAGGGGTCAATTTATTTTCTTCTGTAGTTTTTCCTTTTAATAATATGGGTATTTTGTTCTGTAATGTAATTACTACATGTAAAGATACATGACCACTTTGGTTTTGTCGAAGTTCTATATTTGTGTAAGAGAGATTTAAGGTGATTGGTCATTGTTTGTCTTGTTTAGGATTGTTGAGTTGGATAGGTCTGATCAAATGCAGAGAGATTTAAGTTAAGTGAGAATTCACAGAAAGGCACATGGGGGTATCAGAATTTCTACATGTTCTTCTGAAGAGTTAATATATAGAATTTTGTGAAAGAGATGGGATATTTCCAGCTAACCTGTTTTGCTGTTTTTAGAGCATATGATAAGTCCGAGATATGCACTAAAGTATGAAAATTACGGGAAAAACTATTAATTCCAGAATATACTGGGATTTTCGAAGTTGTTTATATTTGTCTTGACAGCTAGGGTTTTCCGAAATCAGCAGTATATTATTAATTATTAGAATAGACAAATCATAAAGAATTACTCTCACTACGTACCTTACCCCCACCCCTAATACAAACACATTCTTTGAGAATTAAATCATTTAATGTTATTAAAGAAGTCCAAAACTTTTTGAAAACAATAGTTTCTTCAATTCTAGTGATTTTATTCTTTAAGACATTTATTCTTTTATCAACTAGTGTTGGTTCCCAGTCCATTTTGAACTTGGTTCGTTAATTTATTGTTGTTTGTTTATACTAGAGCTATTGCATCTTTCAACATACATTCTACATTTTAATACTAAAAAAAGTGTTCTAGTCGAACCAATAATTCCAGTACGATTTTCGTGAAAAAAAAGTACAACCTTCAATGGTAAAGCCAAAACAAGGGTTAATTACCCCAAACATTACTCAACTTTGACCTAAAGTTTCCACCAAATCATTGAACTTAAAAAACAATGCCATTCATCGGTGAACTTTTGATACTGCTTTCCCATCCATCACCCGATAAAAGTCCTTCAAAAAACTTAATTGAAATAATGATGCGGCTGACAGAGTGCGTGACGTGGCCGTTTGTTTAAGTGATTTATGTCAAATCATATAAGTGCTAGTGATGTGTAAAACTCCAAACATGTGTTTTACCTAAAACAAAAAAAATTAAATATCAAAAACCCAAAATCAAACCCTCGACCTATTTTCCCCCAACTGCTAACAGTTTACCCATTTCCATTATCCCCAAATTGAAACCTATAACCCTTCTCTCTCGTCAACGACAAGTGGCTGGCTAGAACTCTGCAAGTTGACGATGTAGACCTTCTAATCGCAAGCCAAGATCCTACAAATTGCGACCCCAAGAGCCACAAAACCTACAATCCCAGTGACCCTAAAAATTGTAACCAAAGGAACCTCAACAAATTTATTCTTGAGTAAAGAGATAAATTGATTCTAACAATGTTGATTGGCATTCAAATGAAGTTGATGCATAGAATTCAAGTGAAGTGAGAAAAATTGAGAAACTACAACAACTCAATATGTCTGAAAATCCAAAAGATTCTGGAAAAAAAATGTTGATGCAGCCGGTGAATGCATCTTTGCGTGGAATGGGGTACATCAATATCAGTGTCCAAATGGCGAATATGTAGTTGACATGGAGAAAAAAGCTTGTGCTTTTCGAAAATTGGAAATATCAGTAATCCCTTGTCCGTACGCTATTGCTTGCATCTTGGACAAATGACATGAGATAAAGGATTAAGTGTCGGAATGGTTTACGGTTGACACCTACATGAGAACATATGAACACGTTATATATCTGATGAATGGCAAAACATTGTTGCCTGAAAATGAACAACCATCTATCAGGCCTCCGCCTTGGTATGTTGCTACAAAAGGAAAGAAACAAAGAAAGAGAAAGAATGGATTTGAAGAGAAGGAACCCTCTCAATCACAATCACAATCACAATCAAGAGTGTCGATGAAGAAAAATGGTGTGGTGTTTATGACATATTCAGTGTGCGGAGTAAAGGGACACAACAAATGCTTCCACTAAGTGAAGAACGTACGACATACCGATGCAAGTGCAACTGATGATTAGCAACATGTTGATGACTGCTGAAAATGATCGAGGTTGGGATGCTACTAATGGTAGATTATGTTTTGTTATTTTGGAATAATTCTTTATTTTAAACAATTGGACTGAGATGTCAGATGCACCAAATGGAGCCAACGGCTTGTGTTTTTGTTATTTTGAACTTGGCAGAATATGCTATTGGTGTTTTTGTTTAGATGCTGGGATTCGCCTAATGTGACAATGTTGGCCTAGACACTTTTTTTGAAAATCTCTTATGTAATTACATTGTCGGCAAGAAATGGAAATACATTCTATATTCTGATGTATTATTTCAATTTTAATTATACGTTGGGATTGTACTGATTTTGGTATTGAATAATTATGTGATTATAGTGTTGGAAAGAACTGGAAATAGTTAATTTGGTATTGTTGGAAACACAAATCACAACAAGCTGCTGAAATTTTTGAATTGAAACACATTACACCAACATACTTGCAGCCATGTCCAAATCCATTTCACTAGAGAACTGATACACATTATAGGAACATTACAGCAAACGGAAAGACATTACAAATTATAAAAAATGGCCAAAACAAAGGCATTCGCACTCCAAACAAATCCACCGTCCACGCTAGAAGTAGATTACAGCAATAACACCTTCATGTTCACCGTCCACAGTACAAACAAATTCGGCCTCTCCCCAAACAACCACTTAAACCGTGAGCTACACTACTTAGAACATGAAAAATGTTACAGGAATTAGCAACATGTAGAATCCAATGAGGTAACAATTCTTATCCTAACGCAGCCGTATAACCTCATTCAGAAGTTCATGTGTCATATGTAGGTCCTCACCCTGTTCATCGAATTCCCCAAGACGTAATCTCAAATTTTGAATCTCCAGACGCAACACATTGTTTTCAGCTTCACGTCTCCTTACATTTTAAAGTAACCCCAAGATGACATCTTTCGATCTTGCTTGCATAGGATCATCGTACTAATCAAAAAATCGACAAGCATTGAAGTTCCATAATTGACACAACCAAATAAACGTCTTCTCGGATTATCGTTGGTCCACGAAATCTTCAAAATAACCATTTGCCCACAATAACATACAATGGCACCTACGGGGTTCTTGCTATTTGATGATGACTCCATTCCAGCGGTTGAATTAGTCATAAGTGTAAGGGAGGCGATTGCAGGTTCTTCAAAGTGAAGTCACTATCGATTCACAATGGAGGACGACAGTTGGTCTGTGATAGAAGTGGAATGTAAGCGCTTCTAAAGTTGGCAATTTTAGGGTTCCTTGGGTCCCGATTTTTAGGGTTCTTAGGGTTGTAGGTCTTGTGATTCTTAGGGTCTTGATTTGCAGGATCTTGGCTCGTGATTAAAGGCTCTACATCATCGACTTGCAGAGTTTTGGCCGGGCACTTGTTGTTGATGGGAGAAAAGGGTTATAGGTTTCTATTTGGGGAAAATGGAAATGGGTAAATTGTTGACAACTGGGGGAGAATGGGTCAGGGGTTTGATTTTAGGTTTTTTTTTTTTTAAATATCTTTTTTTAAGGTAAAAACGTGTTTGCAATTTTACACGTCATTAGCACTTATATGATTTGGCATAAATCACTTAAACAAATGGCCACGTCATGGATTTTTTGATGGACTTCTGCTCGGTGATGGATAGGGTAGCAATATCAAAAGTTCAGTGATGAATGGCGTTGTTTTTAAGTTCAGTGACCTGGTGGAAACTTTAGGTAAAGTTCAGTGATGTTTGATGTAATTAACCCTCAAAACAAAGTAAGTTCCAAATCAAGTAATAACATAATCAAAATTTGAATATAAAATAAACACTTCTCTATCAATTTCACGAAGATTGGCACCCAAAAGTGGATTGTACATGGCTCAGATTAATGACCCGAAACCACACAAAGCATTTTTACTAGAGAGGAACAAAGAATCACACTCAAAACCACAAAGAAAACCTCCCAAGGAGTCAAGCAAAGACCGCCGCACATGACGACAGCAAGGTGGCATGTGGCAACGAAGTAGGGGGAAAACTAAAGCAGTAGGAAATCGAACCAAGTAGCCAAGTCGCTGGACAATATGTCGATAAGGTGAGACAGAGAAGATCTCACAAAAGAGACGGCATGAAGGAGGCAACAAAATCACAGAAAGGAAGTAGTGTGTATGTATTGTCTTAAAAGGTACATTGCACAAGTATATATATAATACACTTTAGGTCAAGTATATAGGTCGAGCCCTAAATGCAACTCTTGGTCCAACTTTACTTCGTAGGTTATCAGTCGTGTGCTTTGGGTTGACTATTTAAATGTTCTCAACAATGGATTCCAAACGAATCATATGATTTTAATCCGATCCGATGAATTCATCATCGTACCGGGATTGTTCGGTATCAAAATACCTAACAAATTTTTTACAACATTGGAAAACACAAGAAAATGTTAGCAACCTTTTACTAAAGTTCAAATTTTTAAAAAGAGTATAAATTCATTATTCATTTAAAGTTTGTTTTTAAAACGCATCTGAAAATTTTATTGGTTAGTTACTTATAGGAATAACTCCGAAAATTGTTTTTGACAAAATAAATAACTTAAAGGTAAATCTAATCTAATTATATAGTACAGCCAACAACCATCATTTACTTGATCTTTTGAAGGAATTAAAATGTAGAAGGTCGACAAGGTCGACATAAACAAAAATAAAAGTAGAATTAAAATGTCTAACAAATTTTGCAATTTTTCTAACTCATAGTTTCACATTTCAGCAGCTAAACTTACTCCAATAACAGAAAAAATAATAACTTTCTTCAAGAAAAAAGAGAAGAAAAATAAAAAATTTAGAAAATTAAGCATGAAAATGAAGGGGAGATATTTATTATTGTCCTACGTACACATGCATCGTGAGGTCAAGTTGGCATACCAATCAGGTGTATTTGAGCAGGCCAAATATACGTATTTAATCAAATAACACAGTATTATAATGCTAATCATCGTGGGATATTAAAAACTATTAACCTATCTGCTCCACGTGTGGTATTTGCATTAGTTTTGTATTCCTAGCCATGCTTTGTACCTAATTGATGATGAAATAGTCGGTTAATTTGTAGCAACATGCTCATGGACTGTCTTTTTCTTTTCAATATTACTTGTGTAAGAAATAATCACCTTTTAAAGTTTTTCATTAAGAAAGTAGACGTACTTCAAGGAGTTTTTTTTTTTTTGGAAATAACCATCTTCTTGTGACAAAAGTGAAAAAATGATCATCTTCTAAGTTTTTCATTTAGAAGATCACTTTATTTATATTGACCCTAGTTCAGATAAATCCCACAAGCATACATAATTATTGACAAATAATAATGTAATGAATTGAGTTATCATCCCACGAAAAATAAATTATAATTGTAGTTTATTAATTTCTATCAAATTCAATATAAGTGACACAAAAGAGATTATATGTATTTGTTATTATCCTAAATCAAGCTATGAGTTATGTAAATACGTTTGATTTTTGTCAAGTTATGAATGTATTGAATTTTACAATCCACATAGTGTCATCTATTTTCAATTCTTTAACTTTATGTAGTTTAGCGCTGTTCAAGTGCTTGTAACAATCTATAATCCTTTATTATTTGACTTTTTTTTAAGATAAATCAAAATATTCTAACGTAACTCGATCATATTCTTAATCCGAATTCATATGCAAAAATATACATTCAATCAAAAGATTATCTAATGAGATTGCACATGCTATACATGCTATTTCTAACATCTATCGCCCGTATATAATTATACAATGTTCTAAACATATCGTGAACTTTTCAACACTACAACAAACAACAAATTAACTAAATAACAAATTAAGCATGAATAACCAATCAAGAATATGAGAAATTACTAAACTACTTATCTTTAAATTAGAAATACATGACCAATGGTATCATCATCATCTAATACAATAGAGAGTTTAGCTCAACATGTTTGTAAATAAATTACACAGAGTTTTGAAAAGACATCACCCAAATTAAGGAACAAAATGAAGAACTTTAAAAGACAATTTATTGGCCTTGAATCTTAAATCTGAACTTTGAATCTTCAATATCTTGTGTTGTTTTCCTTGTAAACTTTTGCTAGACGTCTTTTTTGCATTATATTGTTGCAAGATACATTCATTACGTCATCCAATAGATTAAAAAAATAAACAAATAAATCTAGAAGTTCATACCATAAAGAGTTGGACTTAACAAAGGAAACCAGCCCGCCAACTTCCAGGAACACCCATGCGTGCACATGGCTTTCCACATGACCAATTTTGTCCTTGAACTTTTTCGTAGGTGCATTTTGGTCCTGATTCATTCCTTTTCAGCTGGTTGTCTTTTATTCTCATCAAATTGACTTTTAGCATCCTCCACTCTTTGACACAAAGTCCGAATCAATTATTGAACGTTTGAACTTTAGTCTTCGAACTTTGAATATCTTTCATTTTCGCCTTTTTTTTTTCATTTCCTTTCACCCAATTCTATCATTTTCATCGAGATTTATATAACAAACAAAATTCTTATAGAATTAAGTCATAATTCATTAAAGTAACGACCTAAATAAATGTACAAAATACACTTGTGAACCCCATGTGACATCAGACATGGACATTGCACCCTATCAAATTGTCGGCCCCTTTAAAGGAGCGAACATATATGGTGTTAGTTTGTTCTTTATTCTTTCTTGAGATCTTAATTCGTTTGGTGTTAAATGATAAAAATGTTTTAAGAGATCTAAGAATCATAGCACATGATATCATAGTTTATACACTTATCTAGATCGTTAAACATAAATATTTGGGATAATTACAGTAGCAGTATTAAACATTTTATTAAGTAGCAGACTTTGTCCAAACTTTTCATTTGTGCCAACCACGGTACCAAACCTTTCAAAATGTTGCACTTGAAGTCCAAATGAATGATTTATATTAGTTTAACCGTTAATTGATTAAATAATTGATTTTGACAATAATTTTGACTAATTTTAAAATGTTAAAATGATAACTTTACATTTTTTTATAATAAAATAATCAAATCAAATAATTAAAATTAAAAATTCATTTCCACCTTCTTCTCGGTCCACCCCACACATACCCACCCCAAATTTGCGAACCCATAATTTCTTGACCTGCTTATTCTTCTTGTTTTCCTTTTTCTTCTTCTTCTTATCTACCTCCATTTGTTGAGAAGTTCAAATATGAAACCCAGGAAGCCTGTTTGCACCAAATACGAACTGTTGAATCATGAATGCACTAATAATTTCAAACCAAGTACTTTTTCGTCGATAGATTCGGTTTTTCAGTGTAGTTTACAGATTTTAAACACTTTTCTTCTATCAATTAAAGAGGCGAAAAAGAATTGATGGATAAGAGTAATTTTGGGGTTTTGAATAAGATAGGTCTAGTTTTTCCGTAGAGAAATTCTGGGTTTTGATGAAGAGTCTGTGACAACATCTTTAGAATCATCTGCCGAATTATACTCTAAAGATGGCATGCTTCTAAGATCATCTGTCAGCGAGATTGAGAATGATAGTATAGGGGCTGAAGACAGATGCACTTTGGAGTTCAAAAATGAGGTAGAGAGATGCTCGATGAGAGGCACTTCAAAGATAGAATAAAAAACATGCTCCTCAGCTGATTGGCTTGCCACTTCAAGAGACCATCTTGCAGGGGATGCATATGACCTTGCTACAACTAATTCATCTTTGAGGATTGAACATAACACATCAGATTGTACATCAAGCAGCAATAATAGTGCATCTCTCTGGGTTTGAGTTTTTTAATAAGATAGATCCAGTTTTTCGGTAGAGAAATTCTTGGTTTTGATTTTCCATATTTGGGGTTTGCAGATTTGGGGTGGGGGTGTGTCGGGTGAATGGAGAAGAAGAAGGTGGAAATTGATTTTTAATTTTAATTATTTGATTTTTGTTATTTTATTATAAAAAATGTACAGTTACCATTTTAACATTTTAAAATTGGTCAAAATTATTGTCAAGATCAATTATTTGGTCAACTAACGAAAACAATCCATTTGGACTTTAGTTGCGACATTTTGAAAGGTTTGGTACCGTGGGTGACACAAATGAAAGATTTGTGCAAAGTCTGCTACTTAATAAAAGATTTGGTACCACTGCTACAAATTTTCCTAAATATTTGGAAGTATTTTGAGGGAATTATTGCTTAATCTTGTGTATTATTTATTTTGGTAAAACTCGATGTTGGACAAGTTTTTTGATGAAAGGAAAAAAATTAGCAAAAATGATGAATTTTGTGCTTAATTTTGATAAAGGAAACCAACTGGACAAGAATCGGAAGATCAAGTGCTCGAATTGCAATTACAACAAATGTAAATTGATTGAAGGACAGAAATGAGGGACCAAAATTTTCGGGACTCAAAGTTGAGCCTAGCGATTGTAGGGCAATAGCCCATGTGATCGTAAGGCCGCCTCTGGCTGAAGCAGGTTTCAAAATGGCAATGCCATGCGATCGCACCGGAGTATACCATGCAATTGCATGATATTAACTCCGGGAAAAAAACCGTTTTCCTTTTTGATTTTGCTCAATTAAGAACATCTAGAGATTGAAGATTTAAGCCAAGGGATTGAAGATTGAAAGCAAGAAATTGGTTTTATACTATAATTAAATATTTCGAGTGATGAATTTCCAAATCTTTTGTTATATTTTCATTATTGGGATGCTACGCTATATATAATAGTATTTGGATGAAGACAAAACTTTTTGTTCTACTATTCCAATTCAAATACAATTTCTTTAGTTCCATCTAAGGATTGATTTGTAGGTGAAAAGTACACGTTATTACCTATTCACGCACAATCCATTACATATGTAAATTTCATGGGTAATGAAACACAAATTTTACCAATGGTAATTCCATATTTAATAATGTTAACAAGTTCACCAACGAATTTTTCGTTGGTAATGACAACATATCCACCAATAGAATATTCATAGGTAATGACAACACTTGTACCAACTGAGTTATCCATAAGTAATAAAAACACATTGATCAAAGAATTTTTCGTAGGTAATTACAATATTTTTACTAATGAAATCTCCGTAGGTAATGACAATACTTATCCCAATGGATTTTTAGTTGGTAATGATAAAACTTTTACCAACAGATTTCATTTGGTAACGATAAAACCTTTATCAACGAATGTTCCATGGATAACAACAATACTTTTACCTATGAAAATTTCGTTGATAAAAGATTTACCTTTTACCTACGAATCATTTGTTGATAACTATCATTGACCCTCAAAACAGCAAAATTTTTGTGATTGTTCATCTATGAAGATTAGTAGCAACGAATATTATGGCTTCACAATGAAAAATTCGTCAATGTAGCCAAATTTTTTTATTGTCAGTAGACTATTTGTTTGAAAAAACATAAAAATAAAATTGTCAACAGGGACTATCTTTCTCATTTTCTCTCTCGTCACACAAGCCCTCGAGCAAATTTAAATTTCCCTTAAAAGTGATAAATAAAATCGTACATTAAGTTATTGAATGTTTGAAGTTTAATTCATATTAGTCAACTAATTTTCATTTTGAAATTAATTCTTAATTCTTTAAGAATTTAACCTTTTAGGTTTCATTGTATTTACATGACTTTTAGACAAAAATTAATATATTAATAAAAGAGTTAAAAAAAGTTAAGGAGTTTATTGGGATGTTGTATAGACAAATTAGGTGTTTTTGGGCTTGTGTATGGAAATAGGAGAAAAAATCGCCGGAATTACACTAGTCTGTTGCCAGATTGATGCTCGAACATCCAAAACAGAATCAATATTGCTCGTTTGGCACTCGAACGACGCACCTGTGGCTCGTCGACGCTAGCCTCTCGAGTGACGATGGTATTCGAAAAATTCTAGTTCGTGATTTTCAAAAATTCTATCTATCCTATACTAGTACAATACCTCTCTACTAAAAATATACAAGTCCCACTTTGTAAAACTATAGTTTGTTGGAATTTGGGTGTGACCCAAATTTTTTTGTTGAAGTGTTTGAAGAATTCTAATTGAAGTGCACGTCATGAAAAATTCAAGTTTGAAATACTATTAGAGTCCTATGTCAAGTTGAAGTTTTACTCTGGAAATCCATTGAGAGTTGAAATTTGTATTGGACTTGAAGATGTTAAATTATTGATTGGGAAGAAAAGTCGCGCTTTTTTGCTAGCCTACCACTAGAGCAAGGTCGGTAGAAATACAACCCGAGATTTGTTGCCCGCCTGTCGCTACCCCGTCGCTCGACGACAGTGTTGCCGGCCCAAGCTTGTTTTCGCGTTTTAATGCATTTTTTGGCATTCTACTTCTACTACAATTCACCAATTATGGTTTTGGACATCCTCAACATGTTTTCCTATAAATATTAGGCTCTTCTATACAATTTTAAAAGTGTGAAAAAATAGATTACTAGAATTATAGGATCTATTGTAATTTTCTCTCTTCTCTATTATTATTGAGTCAATAAAATCTCTTAATTCCTCTGCCATATTTCTTGTCTTTTTTATTCTTTTGTTTGATCATATACTTCATTATTATTTGCCATATAATTTCAATATCTCAATTCGGTGATTGGTGTCACAACATGTGGTATCAATCCTACCAAGTGGTATCAGAGATTAGGTTCAACAATTCAGAAAGTTTTTTTTATTTGTTCGAAGTTTTTGTTTGTGATGGCTTCCATGAAGTATAACATTTCGCTTTTGGATTGAAACACTAGATTTTCGCTATGGCGAGTTAAGATACGTGCAGTACTTACACAACTGAATTTGGATGATGCGTTGCTGGGAATTAACAAGATGTCAGCAACATTGACTGGGGAAGAAAAATTACGGAAGGATAAGAAGGCAATCTCTCACATTCATCTTCATCTATTAAATACTGTTCTTCAGGACCTTTTGAAGGAGAATTCTGCAGCTGTTTTATGGTTGAGGTTAGAATAATTGTGCATGACTAAAAGTCTGACAAACAAGTTGAATCTCAAGCAGCGTTTATACTCTCATCGCATGGCAGAAGGATGATCATTGGAAGATCAACTGACTGTCTTTAAGGAGATTGTCGCTGATTTGGAAACTTTGGAAGTAGAGTATGATGAAAAAGATTTAGCCTTGATCTTATTATGTTCGTTGCTCCCTTCATTTTTTTTAGAGACACGATCTTATATAGTCGTGATACTCTCATCATTGAGGAGGTGTATGATACTTTGTATTCAAAAGAGAAGATAAATCATCTTATTTCTAAGGCTAAAGATGGAACTGGCTTTGTTGCTCATGGTGGTTTTGGAAGTAGTAGATCGAAGTCGAAGTTTAGTAAACAAATCTGTAACTACTGCAAGAAGAGGGGTCACCTGAAGAAGGATTGCAACAAATTACAGAATAAAGAAAGGATGACTGCAATTACTTCAGGCGAAGCAGACCTCGTGAAGAACGTTATAAGTAATTGAGAGCTCTTGGCCATTTCTGACAACAAGTCTAAATCAGATAATGATTGGGTTCTGGATTTAGCATGTGTGTTTCATATGTGTCCAAATAAGGACTTGTTTGCTACATATGAAACTGTTTCCAAAGGTGCCGTGATTATGAGAAACAATGCACCTTGTCGAGTTGGAATTGGTACGATCAGATTGAAACTTTTGGATGAAATAAATAGAACAATTGGCCAGGTTCGACATATTCCAAATTTGAAAAAGAACATCATCTCTTTGTCTATCCTTAATTCAAAAGGTTATGAGTTTTTTAGTGGAGGTGGAGTTTTGAAGGTTTGTAAGGGTGCCCAAATTATATTAGAGGAACGGAAAATGTCTCAATTATACATCTTGTAGGGACATGCAGAATTTGGAATAATCAATCAGCACATGTTCAGTACCGTGATGAATATTCAGTTTGGTACAATACCTTTAGGAGCTCATAAATGGTCAGATTTNTAAGTGAAATTTTGAAGATATGGATAATGTCGCTTTGTCATCATCACCGGTGTCATTGTATTCAGTTGCTAAAGATAGACCAAGTGGAATAAGGTATGTGGATGTTGATTTTGTTGAGTATGTTTTAAGTGGAGTAGAATGTGTACAATTTAGCAAGGGACATTCTAAAAAAGCATTTGGTAATAATTCTATTTTGAGGTGTGTTACAACCTATTTTGGTTAATTTAAAATCATTGTGATTTTTTGGAATTTAAGGTAATTCTGCAGAGTAGTACTTGGATTCATTGGAAGATGTGGAGTTTTTTTTTATTTTTTGGATAAATTAATTTTTGGTTATTGTTGAAGAAGTCAGTTCATTCCTTAATGGAATTCGTGTCAAGGTGGAGATTGTTGGAATTTGGGTGTGACCCGAATTCTTTTGTTGAAGTATTTGAAGAATTATAATTGAAGTGCACGTCATGAACAATTTAATTTTGGAATGCTATTGGAATCCTATTTCAAGTTGAAGTTCTACTTTGGAAGTCCATTGAAAATTGAAATTTGTATTAGACTTGAAGAAGTTGAATTATGGGCCAGAAAGAAAAGTCGTTGCTTTTTCGCTAGCCTACCGCTAGCTGGACGCTAAAGCAAGGCCGGAAGAAATACAACCTGAGACTTATCGCCCGCCGTAGCTACCTCGTCACTCGAGTGACAGTGTTGCCAGCCCAAGCCCGTTTTCGCCTTTTAACGCGTTTTTTGGCATTCTACTTCAACTACAACACACCTATTAGGGTTTTGAACGTCCCTACATGTTTCTCTATAAATACTAGGCTCTTCTATACAATTTTAAAAGTGTACGAAAATAGATTACTAGAAGTATATGATCCATTGTAATTTTCTCTTTTCTCCATTATTTTTGAGTTAATAAAACATCAATTAAAATTATCAAAACACCCACTTGCTAAATATCTATCAGAGAATGCTAAGGATTCAAGAAGGCGACCAAGAATCCACGAAGAGAACAAGAACGAGAAACTCTTGGTGACCTATATGAGATACACAATTTCGAAGGTTGAGAGCTGGTGTGAAGAACACGCAGTCCAAAAGGGCCTTGGAGATTATAGGAAGTAGATAAGTGAATCTAAGATGTTGTCTAGTTTGGATTGTATTGTAAATCTTTGTCTATATTATATTTTACTGGTTTGGTCTAGAGTTTTTTTTATTCCACGAGGGGTTTTCTCCGTCATCAATTTTGTTGTGTTATATACTTTTCTACAATCATACAAACTATGGCATTTCAATGTAGGATAATAATTGCATGTGAATTCATTTAGATTGATTATTAATAGTGACTTGTTGTTAATAATAATTGGTAAATTTAAATTCCGTATGATACACTATTCAACCCATCTAGGTGTTATTTGGGTCAAACAATGTTATTTTCATAACCTATTAACAAATTAAGCCTAGGGTTAAATTGAAAACTACTTACAGTAAAACCTCCATAAAATAATAATGTCGGGACCGATAAAAATTATTATTTTAGCAGGGTTATTAATTTATTGATAAATAAATTATTTATTTATTTATCGATAAATAAATATTCATTAATTTAGAGTATTTATATTTTTATAACTTTATTATATTATACTATTATACGTGTAGGATATATTTTTTTAAAACATTGAATGTGGTGAAATTCAAAATTTAATCCATAAGCACACAACAAAGCACACATAAATGTATTAAAGGGGAAATATTAATGTATATGCATTGGTTTCAAGATTTAATATCTTGAAATATTAATTATCATGTACACATGGAACATAATTCCTACAGTCAAATTAAACGTTTGTTAAACTTAAAGAGGCGAATTGAAAAAAAAAAAAAAATATTGTCAAATTTAAAGTTTGTTAATTTGTATTAATATGAATTTTTATGAATTTAAGCACTTATTATTTTATATATTCGTAGGGCCTTAAATGATTTTTAAAAAAATATTATCTTATGCATTTAGGAGAATTATTAATTTAGTACACAGGTCCAGTTTAGAATCAAAGAATTTTATTATTTAAGTGAGATTATTAATTTATCGAAATTCATTTATCAAGATTTCACTGTATTATCAAATTAAGCCCCTGGTGCACATTTTTGGAAAAAGAATGCATTTTTACTGTTGATGTGATGTGGAATATGTAGTTGAAAAAGAAGGAAAATTTATTATAGTGAAAAATATTATTTTATTGAAGAATATGTGGTTGAAAATGAGTAGAAGAATGAGAATAAAAAAATAATGTAGCTCAAACAGGGCCTAAGTCTAGGTTAAACTAAGAAATTTACTTATTAACAAAGTAAGCAAATATTAAAATTCATAGAGCAATTAGTTAAAGCACGCTTTTTATATCATTCATCTTTCCATTAATTTTGTTTGTTTAATGCCAAGTATATTTGTCTCCAATTAACTAATTACCTTGCAGTTAACAAGAAGTGTCACTAACCAATATGTCGTTATAGCATCATGCCATGTACTTATTTCAGATTATAAGTAGCTGAAAAGAAGATTAAAGTACTAAATAGCGACAAAGTAGTTTGATTAAGTCACGACTACAATTTTCATTTTAAACAAATGAAATTTGCTCTGATAGACAGGCGAAATTAAATCTTATTAATGATAAATCTTATTACATCTCCCTCTATTTTCGTATTTTATATGTCATAAAAATAAAGCGTGAACATATTACACCTTCTACAAGGAATTTTTTAGACACTTCAAACCAGTAATGTAACAAAAACTGCTGACTGATCATATGTTGCCATCGTGGACCGACCGAATAAATAAACAGTTGAATAATGGATTGGATTTGTATTGTTTAATGACAAGGTTACATTTTATTGCATTGTTGATAGTTTCTTTTGAATAAATAACTTTATTTTTAATTAACCAACAAACAAAGTACATATCTTAAGTATTCATAATTGAGTTAGTCGCACGAATACTACTTACAACAAACAAATTACTCATACGATGTCTGACCCTAAGTTTAGCTAATTACATCTCTCGATCGAAATTAATCATAATCTATTAGTTTAATTTACTATATCTCTATATTGATTTAAAACAAAACAACCGTATTAATTTTTTGTGAAAATAGTTTAATGGGCCACCTAGGATTAAAGGTATATATCTCTATCCCCTGCAAGAACCTAGTGCATTTACTATTTGGTCTAAAATGT
>CAIGRN010170730.1:0-20572 GCA_903798345.1 Fraxinus anomala | reverse complement strand
TCCGCCTACTCGAAATTAAAGTAACCGGTCTCAAGCCCGGATAAAGGAGGAGGGTTTATCTTTTTTTAAAAATAAAAAATAAAAATATCTTGAAAAATGTATATTTAAAAAATTGTTTACAAAATGTGTGTATATATATATTTTTTTTAAGTTTAATATAGTATAAAAGGGTAAACAAAATAACAAATTTTCAAGATATACATTTCTTTAAGTTTTCAAAATATATTTAATTTTATAAACAATTTTTCAAATATATATTTCTTTAGAAAATGTGATTATATATAATAATAAAAAAAAAAAAGAGCTCGACGAGCCGAGCAGCTCGTTTTTGGCGAGCTCGGGCACGAGCCAAGCAGCTCGTTTTTTGCGAGCTCGAGCACGAGCCGAGCTTAAGCTCGGCTCGTTGGTTCACGAGCCACAAGCTCGGATCGTACGGGTTAGGGCCCAACCGAGCCGACTCGACCTATTGCCACCACTAAGTTTACTCGTTGAACTTTATCAAACGTATTGGAATAGTGGGGAAAACTTGAGAATTTTCACTCAAATAAAATGAGCTTTACATCCGGTTATAAATAGACAGTAAACCAACTAATCTTAACAAACTTGTTACAAGCCTATACAACTTTGACACGTGTAACTACAACTAACAAAACTAACATCCAGTTATGCAATATAACTGTTCCAGTTAGCTTCCAATTTGCATCTGCTTCCAGCTTGCATCCGGTTATCTTCCATCTTTCGGCTCGCTTTTATTCTGTACACCCCCTCAAGATAAACTGTAAGGATTGATGATGGTCATCTTGGACATCAAAGGACATATAAGATTAGCAAGTAAAGGCTTAGTAAAGATGTCAACAAGTTGATGTAGGGTACGAACATTAAGCAATTTAACAAAACCATCAGTGATCTTATCTCAACTGAAGTGGTAATCTATTTCTATGTGTTTTGTTCTTTCGTAAAATATGGGATTGGTTGCAATGTGTATAGCGGCTTGATTATCACAAAATATTAAAGCAAGAGCAGGAGATGAGATTTGAAGATCAAGAAGTAAATGATGAATCCAGATAAGTTCATTGGTTGTTGCAGCCAAGGTTCTATATTTGGCTTCAGCAAAAAATTTAGATATAGTACTCTGTTTCTTCGCTTTCCAAGATACTAAGGAGTCACCAAGAAAAATGCAAAATCCAGTGACTGATTTCTCTGTGTCAAGGCATGAGCCACAATCAGCACCAGCAAAGGCTCTAAGTTGAAAAGAAGATTGAGCTGAAAATAGAAGACATTGCCCTGGAGTTGCCTTAAGATACTGCAGTAGATGATGGACAGCATTGAGATGAGGTTGTCTAGGTTGAGAGACAAACTAACTTAACTTCTAAACCGCAAAAGTAATGTCAGGTCTAGAAATGGTTAAGTATAGCAAGCGACCAATTAGTCTTCGATATGAAGAAACATCCGTAAGAAGTTCCCCTTCAAATGAGCATAAACGAGTCTTGGGATCCATGGGTAATAAAGCTGGTTTGCAGGCTAGAAAACCAGTATCTACAAGTAATTGAAGCGTATAACATTGTTGGGAAAGAAAAATCCCCTTATGTGAGCGAGCAATTTCCAAACAAAAGAAGTATTTTAATTGGCCAAGATCTTTAAGCTTGAACTAGCTATGTAAGAATGCCTTTAAAGAGTTGATGGCCTTACAATCTAATCCAGTAAACCAACAAAGCCACAAAATTGTTACCAGAACCTTTGGTAAAAAGAGAATAATCTGACTTTGATTGATGATAACCATGTGAAATGAGAGCACTAGAGAACTTTGAAAATTATTGTTTTGAGGCTTGTTTGAGATCAAATATGGATTTGTGCGATTTGCAAACCAGTTTGTTCTCTCCATGTTCATCAGCAGTCAATTGCTTGCCATATCCCAGAGGCAAGTCCATATATATTTCCTCAAAAAGGTCCCCATTTAGAAAAGTATTATTCACATCTAGTTGAGTAATATGTCATTGATTAATAAGAGCAATTGCTAGGAGGATTTCGACGATAACAAGCTTGGCTACTGGTAAGAATGTTTCAATGAAGTCCAATCCTTCATGTTGAGCGTGCCTTTGCTATGAGACATGCTATGTATCTATCAATATATCCATTAGATTTGTATTTGATTTTATAAACCCACTTGCAGCCTATTGAGTATTTTCCTCTAGGAAGATTAACCACTGACCAAGTATGATTTGCTTCCATTGCCTCTAACTCAGATTTCATAGCCTCCCTCTAGTGATTATACTTGACAGCCTCGTGATAGTATTATGGTTCAAAATTAGATGATACATTCAACAGATAACCACAAGGTGCAGAAGAAAAGGCTTTATATGACAGATATTTCTGCAGGGGATAAGAAGTGGTAATGCTTGGTAGTGTAGAGGAATTTTTCAAGAGATTGCAATGAAACTCTCTAAGGTAAGAAGGGGGCTTAAGATTTCTTGTGGTTCTTCTAGGAATGATTGGTTGACTGGATTCTGGTTACAAGTGAGCATTGGGTGATGGAAGATCTATATTATCATCAAATGTATTTTGAACATCCTGAATTGGTTTATAAGATGAATCAATATCATAAGCAGGCTTGGGTAGAACAATGTCAGGAAATGGATCAACAAAATCATTGTGATGTAAAATGGATTGAAAAGGAAAAAAAGATGTTCATGGAATATAACATCTCTAGAAATAAAAAATGATTTTAACAGAATATCATATAACTTGTAGACTTTCACACCAGGGGGATAGACAACAAATACACAAGGTTTGGCTATTGGATAGAATTTTGATCTTTGTAAAGATAAAGTGGAAGCAAAACATAGGCACCCAAACACTCTAAGGCATTTATAATCCATTTGGAGAATCATAGAGGAGTGAAAAGGAAGTTTTATTATTTAAGATAGGTAAAGGTGTTCTATTTATAAGAAAGGTGGTTGTTAACACACATTCTCCCCATAATTGAATAAGGACTTGTGACTGGAAGAACATGGTTATATCTACATTGAAGAGGTGTTGATGTTTTCTTTCAACAACTAAATTCTGCTCAGGTCTTTCAACACAGGAAAATTGGTGAATGACTTCTTTTGAAGCAAAGAAATCCTCAAATTTTAGTTCGGTGCATTATCAGACCAGAAGACTTTAATCACTTTATGGAATTAAGTCTCAATCATTTTGAAAAACTTGGTTGTTTCATGAGATATATCTATGTAAACCGTGTACAATCATCCACCAATGTGAGAAAATATCTATGTCCTGCAGGTGTTTGAACATGATATGGTCCCCAAGTATCACAATGAATGAGATCAAAAGCACTATGAGAAAGATGATTATTTGATACAAAAGAAGCCTTCTCTGTTTTGGCAAAGGATACACAGTACAAGGATCAAATTTATATTGCTTGTAACCATAACATGTCAGATGTAATTGATCCTTTAACAACTCCATTTTCTGAAAAGATAAATGGCCAAGTCTGTGATGCTAAGTGTGAGAGGTTACGTTATTTATTGTTGAACACACAGGATCATATTTGTCATAAGAAGCATTACAATTGCTAAGAACAGAATTAGAAAGATCAGCATCCAATATGTAAAGGTCTGCAACTCTTTTACCCTTGCCAATCATCCTCAAGCTGGATGGATCCTGAATAATGCACGAGTCTGTGAGAAACTTGATGATTATAAGAGAATCCCTGGTTAATGAACTGGTAGATAGCATATTAAACTTGAATTGAGGTACAAAAATAACATCTTCAAGTATCAAATCAGGGCTAATTTTCACATTTCCATTGAAATATATAGGAATTTGTTCATGATTGGGCAATGTAATATAAGAATTCTGAATATATTTTATTGTGTAGAATGCTGACTTTGTGAAACAAATGTGAACTGTTGCCCCCATTACCCAATATCTAGGAGAATTAAGTATTGGGTTAAGAGAGATGGACAGACAAGTACCCGATGCATGATCACCATTAACATTTCCTTTAGCATCACCATTCATTAGCTTCTGATGTTGTGCAGAATTTAAAGTCTGACAAAGTTCCCTACTACATCGCCATGTGTGTGTTCTGGAGTGGATTCAGATACTTGGTTCACAGTAGAATGATGGCTATTGAAAATTGATTGATTAGAACCAAGTTTTTGCTTAGTTTTATACGAGGGAGGGTATCCATGTAACTTATAGCATTTATCAACTGCATGACCATTATAACCACAATCATATAGGTTGTTCTTTCCTCTGATATTGTTGTAAGATTGTCCTACTACAGTTTTCTTTGGATCATTTCTGACATGAAATGCCATAGAATCAGTTGTACCAGTACCGATATTGACACTCCTATGTTACTCCTCTTGAGAGACAAGTGCAAACACTTTGTTTATTGGAGAGATGGGATCCATCAGTAATAATTGGCCCCTGACTTGAGAAAAGTAACCATTCAATCCCATTAGGAAGGACATAACATACTCCAAATGATAATGATCAACTAACTCTTTGGTATCTCTACAGTCGCATCTTCCACAAGAACACACGGGTCTATAGTTACTCAATTCTTCCCAAATGGTCATTAATTTGGTAAAATACACTCCCACAGATGATTGTCCCTTAATGAGATTCATCAGTTATCGTCTCAGCTGAAAAATTCGAGGACCATTCCTTTTTTGGTACCGCTCTTTAAGATCTGTCCAGATTTTACATGCGGATTCAACATATATGATGCTGGTTGATATCTTCGTGGATGCTGAATTTAGAATCCACAAGATCACAATGTTATTGTTGCGTATCCAATACTTAATCAGATCACCATTATCTTCTGGTCGAGGTATGGAACCATCAACGAACCCTAGTTTGTTTTTCACAGATGAGGCAATTTTCATAGATCTACTCCATGAGGCGTAATTGTCTCCAGTTAGTAGCTATGAGACAAGAACTAAACCTGGACTATCTGTATGGTGCATGTAATAAGGATTGGATCCATCGTCAATGGCAGAATTGCTTATTGATGAAGAATTGCTTGATTTATTCACTCCTTCAGTGGTCATGGTGAATAAAGTTTTGCTCGAAATGGAGATCAAAACTTCGAACAACAAGAAAGGAAGAGAGAAGATGATGATGAATATTATTACTCTGATACCATATTGGAAAAAAGGGGAAAAACTTGAGAATTTTCATTCAAATGAAATGAACTTTACATCCGGTGATAAATAGACGGTAAACCAACTAATTTTAACAAACTAAGATAACCTTCCAGCTTCAAGTTTGCTTTTATTCTGTTAAAACGTCTCCGATTCCATCACTCATGGAATGGAATCAGATATTTGACAAATGGTCAAAATGAGGTTAAATCACTCCAAATGTTAAGTGAGGGGCAACTCAAAGTCAAGTAAGCAATTATCAAACACGCCTTTCCGATAAGTGAGAAATTAAAATGCGCCTTCTTCCTCTCAATTGATAGCAACTTAGTTTCTGTACAGTGAAATCAAATTCCCCAAAAATTGACCATAATTGAGCCCCAAACCCTAAGACGAACCCAATAGATTTTGCTCCAAAATTTCCACCTGCATCTTCACCGGAAGTGATTTCAGAGTGAAAATTTCAACAACGTCCGGGCAATTTCAACTTCCAAAGTGCGAAAATTTCACTTACACTCGCTCATCCAGAACAGTACAGTACAATCCCCCAACAATGTTACTCCAACCCACAACCTCAAAACCCCTTCTTCACCTTCACAGCAACCAAAATCATGTCTATTCAAACTCATATTTCCATCTGGGTTTCTTCAGAATTCTACTTTTCCACTTAAGCAAACTGTTGTTTTCACTACTAAAGCTCATAAAAATCCAGTCTTTATTACGTGTTCTTCAATATCCCATGCCCCACAACTATGGAACGGTTGACTATGAGAAGAGGCTGGGTTGAATTGGAATGCAATATACAAAAGAATATCTATGATGGAGAACCCACGGATGGGTTCTACTTCTGTGTTGAACCAGGTGGAAAATGAGGGAAAATATCTTACCAAATGGGAGCTTTGTCGAGTGGTCAAGGAACTCGGGAAGATGCAGGTTTAATGAGGGAAAATATCGTACTAAAATTGCTATCAAATGTGAGCAGGAAAATAAATGAGTGGAGTCGGGCTGAATCGGCTTGAGAATCGAAGGGCGCAGCTCGGGTAAAAACGGTTCAAATTTTTTTATTCGAGCCGAGCCAAAGGTTGGTCAAATAATCAAGGCTTGACTCGAGCCGAGTCAGCTCGTTTTTTTAAAGACGTGAAATTCCAAAAAAAAAAATTAAAAAAATTAACAATATAATTATGTGAAATCTTGAAAGAATTGTTTGATGATCCGTAACAATATAATTATGACTTGACAGTACATTGAAAGATATTCAAAAAACAATCTTAGTTGAACCTACATTTTAAAACACATGACAAAATGGCCCGAGACGGGCCAATACCCAAAAACGAGGCTCAAATCCAGCCTCGACTCAGTTCCCTCGAGCCACGAGTCAAGTATGTTCGGGTTTTTTCGGGCTGAGCCGTGGGCCTTCCGAGCTGAATTGACATATCTAATTGTGAGGAATAAGGCGCGCCTTAATTTCTTATTCATTGGAAATGCGTGTGTGGTAATTGTTGACATGGCACTTAATATTTGGAGTGATTTAACTAGTCATATCATTGCTCCATCATCCATGTAGACAGATTTACTAATGAATTCCATTCGGTGAGTGAAAAATTGGAACGGAGCAAAGTTCAGTGGCTAATGGGACGTTTGATAAATTTCGATGAGTATACTGTGATGTGCGAAGCTCGGTGGCCATTGAAAGTAAATAGAGTAAAGTATTTTTGTGGTCCTGAAGTTAAAGAGAAGTTTTATTTTAGTTACTTAACTTCTCGATATTACTGCTCAACTTTCAAGTATGCTTTAATCTGACTAGTCATTTACTTAGATTGGACAATTGATATTAGAACCGGGAATGGATTGTGTATGATTTGATTATAGATTTTAGTTCCAAAATTGAAGAGCCGAATTGACCCTATTATTTTTAATTTTTCAAATTTTAGCCCATAAAAAAAATTCCTAGGTACATATTTGTAGGGAAATCTTTGGGACCTTGTGTTCAAAATTTGATATGTTGTTTCTTTGTGAACGAATTTAGGCTTTGAAGTTATAAGTTGTTAAATTGTTGGGTTGTTTCAAGCGTAGAGAACGAAAACCATTGTTAGAAATATGACAACTTTGAAACTTTAAATTATATTATTCATGTTAGAACCAACTGTTCAAATTACGCACGTGTTTGGGTACCATTAATTTCGAAATGCATTTTTCCCTCTCCTTTTCATACATTCTCCAATAAAATAATATTACACGTAAACTTAAAATTTTATTTCTTTTTTAACCACATATACTTTAAAAATACTATTACAAAACAATTTTTTTCCCCAAAAAATTCATTCGATTCAGCCCATGTTTGACAACCATTTTTTTGTGAAAAAAAAGTTTTGAATAGTGATTTTTTGGAGAATGTGTGGTTAAAAAGTAGAAAAAGATTTTGGGTTTATGTATAGATTATTTTATCGTGTGAATGTATGATTGAAAATAAGTATGTAAAAAAAAGAGTGAAAAAAATAATTGTCAAACAAGTGGGGTAAAATAGGCAAAGACCTCGTGCCACCTTTTCCGCCCCTAGTCGTCGCCCACCACAATTCAACCCTCTCCATCTACTACGCCGCTTGTTTCTCCCCTTTGCCACCCCAACCATTGGACCTCGTTATCCTCGCCCGTCTCTCAAAATTCCCACATCTCCAGTGACACTCATTTTTGACAAACATTATTTGAATTTTTTTTTTAAATATTCATTTTCAACTACACATTCACACAATAAAATATTCGACACGTAAATTCAAATTTTTTTCTATTTTTAACCACACATTCTTCTAAAAATCACTATTCAAAACATTATTTTTCTCAAATAATGATCATTAAACACGGGCTTATATAGTAAAGCGACAAAACAAGGGGGCAATGAGAAAGGAGAAATGAAGGTTTGGACTCTAGAAGGATCTGGTGTTGCTCATATTATAAGTGTTATGCTTTAGATCTAATCAATTTTGGACATAAATACTTTTAATATATAATTGATGCATTTCATTTATGACAAATCTATTATTTAATTTAATTAATATTCTAACAAATCAAATAATAGAATTCATAGATTCAAGTATTGGTAATTTGTTAATTATAAGGAGTAGTTATTGTGTGATATAAATTACCTATGACTGAATTTTAAATCATCTATGGTCGTAAGTAATAACGAGATATCATCACGTGTGACATTTCTTATTTGTGAAGTAAGTAGCTGATTTACAAGTTAAAGTGTGGTGATATTTAAATAAACTCGTGGATATTTTATTATAGAACAAAATATTGGAGACCCGTGAAGTAGGTTCCATGTGGATAATTATTTAAGTGTCAGTGTTTAATCTCTAATGTTCGATATTGGAATTGGTCATTCGACTTGATATCATCATAGTGTCTTATATGGGGACAATCATACTTTGGTGATATTGGATATTGCTCTGTCAAGTGCTGCTAATACGACATCATTCGAGTATGTCAAGAATTATATGAAGGTTATGAATGATAAATAGAATTTTCGTCATTCTTATATAGTAAGATATTATAATCTACATTTCATTTAGTTAAGTTGATAATGAAATCCTCGAGTAAGATGTACTCATAAGTCGAAAATGAGTTTACGACATATATTGACTTAATAATGAGATGAAAGATATGATTGATAATTGAGATTTACATATATCCATATTTCGTAATTGATCGGATCATATTGACGAAATGATTATAGTTTCACGGTAAACGAACCAGTTTAGTAATTGATCGGATCATATTGCCACGAACATTTCCCGTTACGTGTATTGTCGATACATTGCTAGATGTCAATTTGGGATGACGGGAGTGAATTGATGATAAATTAAAACATGATATTTTAATTTATTGATTTTGATTAGATCAAAATAATAATTCAGGTCGTTAAGCATTGTGATCTTAAATCTAATGGGTTACACACAAAAGAAGAACCAGAAGAATGAGATTCACCAATTAATTAATAAGTGTTAGACAATTAATTAATTGAGTTGCTTATTAATATAAATAAATTAATTAATTTATGGATCAAATTTAATTAATTAAATATTTGATTGGGTTAAGAAATGTGTCGAGCCCATTTAACTTTATATTAATAAACTATTAGGATTTCAGAAGAACAAAACATAATTCATTATCTTATAAGGAAAAAAAAAGAGAAAGAAACCCTAACTCTCTCAATTCTTGTTTCATGTGTGAATTACTATTGGAGATTGGACAATTGGATAGTTGTGGATTGCAAATAGTGATTGTTCGTATTCAAAATAGGCAAAGGAGTTTGCAAAATTTAACAAATATATAATTCATATCACAGTTTCTATCTAAATACAAAACAAATACTTAATGAGAATTGAAATCATTTTATTTTTTCCTGTACATGATTAAGTAAATTCACAACAGTGGTACTAGAGCCGACTTTGTACTTATTAAAAATTGTTTTGTTTGTTAGAACAATCAAAAGTCGATTGTTCATATTTTTCTTGAATTTAGCAATTTAGAATAATATTTTTCATTTTCAAAAATCAGTTTTTGAAAAGAAAAAAGTGATTTTCAAAAGAAAATGATTTTTCGATAAAAAATAGGAAGCAAGTAGGCGGCTGCGGGCGGCAACAGTTGTCGTGGCCTTGGCGGTAGCAGTGCACAACGGTGCACGTTGCCGTGCACGAGATGCATCGTTGGACGCTGTTGCTGATTGCAGCGGCACCAGGCCCAGATACGACAGCGATGCAAGCGCCGCAATGAAATCTTGCAGCAGCGCGCACTCACCGCTGCTCATGCCTTTGTAATTTTAATTTCAAAGGACATATTCTGCAATTTATGAAATTGAAAGGTCTTAGCTATAATTTTGAATAGGTCGAAAGCAACTTCAAAAAGGTTTTGAATGTAAAATTTGAAAAGGTTTTTAAATTTGAATTTAAAAGGGTTGACCTTAATTTCAATTTTGACCAGTTTGAAATTTTATTTAAAATTGACGATTTTTTTCTTTAAAATTCAATTTTAATTTAAATATTAAACTTTGACTTTAATTGAATTTTATTTTATTTAGGAGTTTTATCCTAAATTAAAATGTTAATTCAATTTAAATTAGAGCAGGATTCTAATTTAGTATTTAATTAAAATTTCATTTTAACTAATTATCCATGTAACCTAGGAAATATTAAGATCCAAATAGAAGCACACATTTGTATCCGCTCATAGCTTCAAGAAGATGGTATCCTTGCGACATATTTTTAGATGTGCAATTATCAAATGTTAATGTAGAATTGTAATTATATTTCAATTTTTAATCGTTATCATGTTTCAAGCTCGAAAAAAGGATTTTTAAAATTTTATAATTTCTTATGTTTATATTTTTATTACAAATTTACGTTTTTATTATACTTCTAGTAGTGAAAGTAAGATTTTTGAAAAAATACTGACAAGTCGTAAGGAGCTCCTGCGCTGACTCGACTAGCCTTACCAACGTCGAGCTGAGCCCAATGTTCTTGAGGCGAGTTGATTCACGCTCGACTCATTCCACGAGCGAGCTTAACCTGATGCCCAAGGTAGGTGAGTGCGATGCGACTCACCCCATTTAATAGGGCTGGAATAGTTCGATTCTCCTTAGAAATGAATCGAAGCCGAATTTTTGGGTATTTAGTAAATGAAACCGTCGAGTGTAAATTTAATTATGGAAGTGTTCGGATTCGGTTCAGTTCAGTTCCATTCGGTTCTCGAGTTCCGTACAATAATAATTATTTCTTTGTTATCTCCAACAACTCTATATTAATTCAACTAATGACATATTCAATTTTAACCCTTAGAAAATAACATAGTCCAATCCCGTGATACCTTTTGCGCCTCGCTTTGTTAAATTTTCCATAAATCTGGCAATTACAATCACATGAAGAGGAAGACAACGAGCTTACAATAATAAAATGAGGCTTCCATTTCGATTTCTCTAGACAAAAACGACATTACGGTAGAATAAGAGATTTGTGTAAAATTTAGGTCAATTTGATTAATAGGACTTGTGTTGAAAATTAGAAATAGGAAAACCATATTTTGTATTTGGGCTAAATTAATTAGCAAGTAAATTCATTTAAAAATATAAAATAATTTAGCTTATTTAAGATAAAAAAATTTAGGGATCTTCAGTTCTTATTTGATTTTTCGATTTTTGGTCTAGAACTGAGAATCGAATCGAACCGAACCCGTAGGTTTTCGATTCATATACTCGTTCGGATATTTAACTTAAGAAGAACTGTTCAGTTCGATTTGGGTCCGATTATGTCGGTTTGGTTGGAAAGTTTTATTTAGCCCAACCATATACCCTTATTTTAATAATATATATATATATATATATATATATATATATATAACTTCACTTGTATTGGAACTTCACTTTATATTAAACTTATATTAAACTTTTTATGTATTAATTCTGACTTTATAGTATGTTAGGAATTCCTTGGCTATAAATATGTGGTGTATAACACATTTTGGAATTGACTAATTGTCCAATTAATTATTGGTTCAAAAGGATCTTTTGTAACTCTTTACTATTGATTTTAGTGAATTCTCCGTCTCTACTCGTGGTTTTCTCGAATTTGGATTCTCAACAAATTGGTATTGGAGTATTTTGTTTGTTTCTTCGTGATCCATTATTTTCATATTACTCATATTATTCTCGTCTTTATTATTTAGTCTGGTTCTCAACAATATGTTCACTCCACTAAAAAACATCATAAATTTCTAACAAGCAAGGGAAGAATAATGCATCAGATTTTAATTTTGTCCTTAAACTGCTCTACTATGAGTGTGCCCTTTAGTTACACTACGCAGTCTTTGAATACTGAAGCATAGCAACTCCCAAAATAAAGTTCCAATTCACTTGGGAATTTCAACACAGATAATATGAGGGGTTCTTACAGTTCCCATTTACTTCTACTTCTGCTGATTGTTTGCTTTTCGACTGGCTTTAATCTTCTACGTGCTGCTGATCCCACATATGGCTTCACCTTAGTGCCATTAAGAGACAGAAATTTTGATCTGCAAAAACCATATAATTTACCACTGGCAGATAGATACAAGGATCTGCAAAAACTAAGGTCTAAGGTGGCATATAAACCACCTTAGTTTATAGACTTTCTTTTCCGTCTAGGTGTAGTAAAACTCTCAGGTTGTTCCATGTAAATTTCTTCATCCAAATCTCTATTTAGAAAGGTTGTTTTCACGTCCATTTAATGTACTTCAAAATTGCGCATGGCAACAATTGCTAGTACCATCCTTACGAAATTTATTTTCATTACAGGAAAATAATTATCAAAGTAGTCTAGACTTTCTCGTTGTTTAGAACCTTTAATTACAAGCTTCCTCTTGTATTTATCAATTGATCCATCTGCTTTCATCTTTATGTTGAAAATCCACTTGAATCCTCGAGATTTACACTCAGGGGAAAGAATCACTAACTCCCAGGTGTGATTTTGCAGTATGGAATCAATTTTGCTCTTAATGACCTCTTTCCACTAATGTCCTCCAGTAGAGCTTACCGCCACTTTTAGAAATTCAAGGTTTACTTTCTAGCAGATATGTCAAAAAATCTAGATCAAGAGATTTTTCTGTCCTTGCTCTTTTACTACGTCTAGGTTTATTTTGAACCTCTTCATTTTTTCGTGTTATTGGTCCTTACTATTTTCACTAATAATGTTCATTTTGTCGAACTTGTTCCTTCTTTGAACTTACAAAGAAATACATGTTTAAAAAAGGATGCATTTCTTGATTTTATTATTGTGTTCTTGTGTATGTTTGAAATTTTAGACTCGTGCATAAAGAACCGATATGCACTACTGTTAAGTGCATAGCCGATGAAAATGCATTCAAATATTTTTGGACCTATTTTTACATTCTTAGGTATATGTACAGCTAATTTCGTTAGATATCCCACATTCGTAAGATTTTCCTTCCTTTCCATAATTCATATAGGGTCTTGTCTTCCTTTTATCGAAGCACCTTATTTAAAAGATAATTTGCTGACAGAACAGATTCTTCCCACATGTTCTAAGGCAATCCAGAACATTGTATTCATCATCTTTTTCAAAGCGCAATTCTTCCGCTCAGCAACATCATTTGAAAACTATTTTATTTTTTCAATAACGAAAATATAATAATTTTTCAAATGAAAATATACTTATTTTTCAAACACGGTGAAAACTAAGCTATTTTTTCATCTTAATAGCACTCTTCAGATAATTTTCAGAAAAGACTAGAAGGGTTTAAGCCTAGCCTCAACAAGTCTAGTCTCCTTTAAAAATATCCAATTCCCAAGTTGGTTGAGGGGTCACATATGGCCTCACTTAAAATTCTGGCTCATGGATAGAACTTCTCTGTATCGTAACTTTCAGGTTCCAAGATTTTATAAATTTTGTCGAATAATATTATTTTTCACAATAATATTTCTTTGAAATCCAGCACCTCCTTCATACTTTGAGAAGAATTTGTTTTAAAAATGTTAGAAAAATACGAAAGGAGATTAGAAAAACTGCTAAAATTATAAAATAATGGAAAGAAACGTTACAATAAATAGATTGACAATAAAAGAGAGAAAATCTGATCGTTCATGTAATAGTAGTATTGGAAAAAACTGAGGCTTATGTTGCACATAGTTTTCTTAAAGCAAATTAGTCTCCACTGTGGTGCAAGATAATTGACGTCGTTTGTCCCAAAATACAGTGGTTAAAGTAGTTGATTGACACTTGGTTACTACTTTAAGCGAACTGAGAATGATCATAATTCTATCACCGAGCTAGAAAATAATTATCTAAACTACAAAAAAAAAAAAAAAAAAAAATTGCAAAGAGAGAAAATTAGTGAGGATAGGACTCGCAAGTTTTTTGTGTATGGAATAAGAAGAAGAACACCTCCTTATATAGTACTAGGATGAGGAAGGTTTTAATTTCCTATTAATTTTTCATTAACAAAAAAATGTTACAATGACCATTAGGGCTTTGTTTACCAATTTGATTGAAAAATTAATTAGAGAATGGAAACAAATATAAATAAAAAGTAAAAGTTGTGTTACGATCGAAATGGATGCATTCTAACACATAAAGATGTGTGCGAGCTTCTTTCACTCTATAGTACTTTAGTTTATTGAATCTATAAAGTTTTTTGTTATTGTAATATTTGATTTATTTAGGGAGTAAGGTTCAACCACAATTTTAAAAAATTGGAATTTTCTTTCCATCTTTTATTTTTATCGGATCTCTATATTATACCGTATGATTGTGCGTTCATCATTTTTCTCACTTTCCGCTGTAAAAAATTTACTCCGTTTTGGCTAATATAATGTTATACTTACCATAAGTGCCAAAAATACTAATGAATGCATTTCATACTTTTAAAATCCTTAAAACTTATTAAGTAATTGTGTTTTAAGACAAAATACCATAAATTTAGGCATATTTTATATATTGTAATGCGACAAGGTTTAAAAACAACGAAAATTTTGTGTGAGAAAATTACACTAAAAAGTGACGGACAAGTTTTTGCCATAAAGGAATAATTTTTTTTTACAAGTCGGGACTATTGAGAATTTGAATTTTACTCGATAAAAATTAAAAAATATGCTCTTGTAGTTTCATTAAAAATAACAACTGAGATTGAAACAATAAAAAACCACGAGATTAATTAAATCATATGTGATTTTTTAAAGTTAGATTTTGTTATCTTGTGTCCTTCTAACTTTCACAAACGGAGTGGAAGATTTTTAATGCTTAAGTAAAAAGTTTTATGATTGTTCTTAACTTAATCTAATTCAGCGGTATAAATTTATTAAATTATTTATTGAGTGTGTTTGGATGTACGTATAGACATTTTAATCAATAGATAGAACTAATTTATTGAGAAATTTGCATCATTGGTCTTCAATACATTGTATGAGTTGCATATTGGTCCTCAACATAAAAGAAGAATGAATTGATGTCCAGAGACCATTTGAAAAAGGTTAGAAACTTTTATTGACCACTTTGGAAAAAAAATAGAAACTCGAATTGGAAAATACGACAAAGCTCTCCTTGGTTATTGGAATGAGGTTCTCCATTACACTATGCATCATCAATCTTTTCAAGAGATAGAATTGAGAATTATTCACGTGGTCTTGTTCATCTAGCAAAACTCTGGAATTAAAGTGGATCCATAATCCATATTTAGTCGATCAAGCGTAGAGTATGAATTCTTCCATCTCGACATGAGGTTAGGGAAGAAGCAATACTGTTTTAATCAAGATTGCAGTTATAGATGGTTTAATATATTGGAACAATAACTCTACGTGATCATCTGATTAGTACGTTGAATGCTTCACGTCAAACATTGTGTGGCCATCAAGAAAATATGCATCACTTCGAACTTTTAAACGGATCGAAGTTGAAAAATAAAATTTAGTTTCATAAAGTTAGACAAGTAATAATTTAATGGCGTTGAGAACGCATTGTGCAGTAATAATAACAAATTTGAGGACTAATGTACTATCATAAATTCAATTAATGGGAGATGACAGTATTGGTAACAACTTAGTTGCATACAACAAAAAGATAGTTCGAAATAATAATGCGATTGACATTGTATTAATTCTTGCAACCTCATAGTCGACTAGTCGATTATTAGTTGCATTAATTCTAATTAAAGTCGTGATATCAACTTAACCACGTAAAACAAAATAGTTTTTTCAATAATAATGTCACAGACATGGTCAAATTTATCTAGACGACCCGGTGTCTATGTTCATAATTTCTTATAGTTGGAACTAAACCTACGATTTTGAAGAAATGTCATGAATTTCATTGTTTTAACACATTATGTTGTGAATTTCATTGTCGTTGTCTTTTATTTTCAGGTCGAGATTATCGAATCTTATTAAGATTATACTAATATCGTAATAATTTCAATAATTTTCCATCAAAGTTATGTAAATATACTAGAATTATCATAATTATACCTTAATAATTTCAAGAATCTTATGTCGAAGTTATGTATATATACTAAAATTATCATAATCAACTTATTGTCACGATATAAAGGAACTATTTTACGATTTATGTATTTTTCTAGATTCAATTTATTTGCGTATTGATGCTGCAATCTTCTTTTGATTATCGTCTATGTTCGACCATGCATACGTAGATAATGTAATTATTCATTACTTTTCTTTTTTACATTTCTCTTAAATTCGAGAGGTTGAATTCAAAAAGTTAGCGGAGAAACGTACAAAAATCACACTATATAAAACATGAGTTATGGTTTTACGTATGAGCAGTTGTTATTAATTTATTAGTATTATTATAAATGTCTTCACCAAGAAAATTAAGAATAATGATGTTTGAACATGCTCAAAGATTCACAAAAAAATGGACAAGTTGACTTGACGACATCTAATTGGATATTTATTTTTTTAATTTTTCAAACTGTTCAATCATATATCGACACATATCCACCATATTTTTAAACTTATAATTAATCGTGTTTCCGTAGCATAATTGAAAATTTAAATTGAGTTAAATTTAATTAATACCCTTCCTCCTATAGTCCCGTCCACTTCAAGTTTCACTGCTTCTACAGTGGGTTCTTTTGGCTGTTTCGGCTTTTTCGGCAGCCACCTAGAGATGGCAGCGGGGGCGAGGCCACTCCCCTGCCCTGCCCCGTTTCCTACCTCCCCTTTTTATTTTTTTTTCAAAAATTTTCAATTAAAATGCAAATTTTAAATTTTAAAATCCAAAGTAAATAATGTTCAAACTAATCACTTCAATATTCAAAGCAAGGATTCGAAACAAACAATGTCCAAAATAAAGATATGGTTCAACCTATATTTAACTACATCCCCGCCTCACCCCGAGACGAGGCGGCGATCCCTGCCCCGCCAACCCGTCGGGGCGGGGCCCCGCTGGGGAGGGACGGGTTTTTTTGGACACTCATTGTGAAGGATTCACCATGTCAAAAATTCAACTTTCACTACTCAAAAATGCTACATACTTTCTAAGGCTAAGTTTAAAATTTAAAAAAAAGAAAAAGATTTAATCAAAGTAAAAAATAAGTGTAACTTTCTTTGGACACTGGAGTAAGAATTATTCAAAATATACTCTTTTTTAAAGAAGTAAATAAATCAGCGAAAGGACAGAAAAAATACAAAAAATTGCAGACAAATAAAAAAAAAAAAAAAAATTGCAAAAAAAAAAAAAAAAAAAAAAAAAAACCATGAAAAATCACTACTAATCGAAATTTTGCCTCTGTTTATGAGAAATTTATGTTTAGTAATGGAAAAAAAAAAAAAGTACACGATACTAATTAAAGGGAAACTAAATAATAAAAAGAGAAATAAGAGAAAAGATCGGAGAATCAGAAATCTCGTGTGGAAAGTGCCGCTCAATGCATCACCTGATTTCAATTGTTGAAGCTGCATTTGCACGAAGCGGAGATTTTCATCATTTTTTCCCCCAAAATCAATATCAATACACTGAAAAAGTAAGAAATATTTGGGCTTTAGAATCAAGAAAAGAAAGGGCGAATATACTTCCTAATATAAGACCCATTAACAGAAAAAACTAACTCGTGTAGGGCAAGCTCTTATATTCTTGTTCATGGTCTCTCTTGGTTATATGGATCATTCGATTGAGAGATCGAGCCTCAATGTTCTATGCTATTTGAGTCGGAGTATAAGCTAGTGATGTTTTTTGCTACTGGACTTTTGCCATCTATGATGCAACATTTGTATTGCTTCACCTGCTGCATGACGCTTGTATTTCTCTCTCACAAGCCACAACCTCGTAGAAAAAGAGTACAAACAAGAAAAAGTTTTTTCATAATATCATTTTTCTGATTATACAAAATAATAATCGACAACTAGAATCTCGTTATTTATATGAACTTGTGTGTTGGGAATTGAAATCATTGGGATCTACTATCACATCGTTCCTCAGTAGCTCAGTGGTAGATTACAATAGAAACAGAAGTGATGTGGATTATTCAAGANCAAAATCGATTTGCTTTATAAAAAGAAGATATCATTGAACTTTTATAAAATGATCTCGAAGGATTCAAAATGAAAAACTAAATCTGAATTCAATTAGCGAAGATTGACATATAAGATTATTTGTTTAGCAAACGAGCTAAGAACAATCAGTCTCACCTATGATCTTCTCTACAAGACACCTCAATAAAGAAAAATAAAAGAAAGGATGAAGCGATGTAGACTGTTTCATCCACATCTAACAAGATAATTCTTATCAATTTAATAATAACGAAAACCAAAGCAATAGAAATAGTTAAATACTTCCTAATATTTCTCAAGGACTCACTCAAGTTCATTAACGAACTTTTCAAAGATCCAAGTTTCGAGAGATTCAGCACTTTCACAGCAATTGATGTTCCCTCTTGATCTATTTCCTTTATATACCGATCCATAACTACAGGTAAATTGCCTGAGGAGAATTCATTTGTAGCATGGAGGAGAGTTTGATATGATACTTTTCATAGAGAATTATGAGGTGATTAAGGGGGGTGAGCCATTCTTTAAGATATTCGTGCACAACATAGGACGAGAAAAATAGGAATTGTACTTGTTACCTCGAGTAGAATAGGTGCCATAGAGATTACAATCTTAAACCTGAAACTCAACCTCAACTTCTTACAATGTTCGGCTTTGCATTTGGGAAGTTAACGGTCTGCTATACCCCCACAAAAGTTTCAAGTTTCGAACTACTAAAAATGCACTTGCTATTAGAAAGGATATTGGGCCTAACTCAACTTAATAAAACTGGCTTGTTATGGGAGGATTGTCCTCACCTTATTAAGTGAATCATGTAAATATCACTAGCCAATGTGGAACTCTAATACGCCCCCTCACGTACAGCGTGGACCATGCCAAACAACTGTGAACAAAATTGATATTGGGTGCACCCAACATTGCAAAACTAGACCTACTCTGAAACCATATTAGAAAGGATATTGGGCATAATTCAACCTAATAAAACCAGCTTGTTATGGGAGGATTGCCCTCACCTTTTTAAGTGGATCATGTAAATATTACTAGTCAATATGGGATTCTAATACTTGCATTCTTGAATACACCTTCTGGTAATGAACCGTCTGAGCTATTGAAACAAATGTTCAAGGCTAGAAAGTTAACTCTTTGAAATATTTTGTTATTAGGCCATCAAAATTGTTATGAAAGATCTAAAATCTGAAATCCCCTCAGAGAACTGAAAGTTGAATGAATATTCACACGAAAAGAATTTCCTTTCAGAGCTAGGAACTCCATACTTTTACAGCTACCAAGAGTACTCAGAATTTCACCAAAAAATTCTTCCCAGAAACATTAAAATACTGAATATTTTTAAGGTTTCCAATTTCTGTAGGAAGTGAACCATTCAGTTGGTTTTCAGAAAGATCAAATCTTCTTAAAAGAACAAATGCTTCAAATTTCTCTAGCAATGTTACCAGACAGGATATTGTAAGAAAAGTTCAGTTCCAATAGATTTTGGAAATTTTCCAAACTTGATGGTATTTCACTGCTAAGATTGTTCCAGACAGATAACGATAGAATGAAAGACTCATATTTCCTAGACTTTGGAATTTTGCTCGAGAATCTGTTCCGAGATAAGTCTAAAAGTTGTAATTGCTGAATTTTTCCTGTCTGAACGGATAGCACTTATGAATTTGTTGTCATTCATTAGAAAATCTTGCATGTTAACAAAATTTCTAATCTCAGCTATTCTTTGTGTAATTTGATTGTTTAGGTACAACCTAGTAAGCGTGTTCAAAAGGTTTCACATCCAATATTGTTGTCATGCAATGCTAAACTTCCTAAATTCGTTGAAATCGAGGTCGAGATGAAACTGAAGTCATTTATTTCTCCCTTTCCAAGAGGATTCCTTAGAAAGGACTAAAACACTAAGGGATTGTTCTCTTCGTGTTTCAATTTTTAGTTTTGTGTTTTGAATTCATTTTCATTTTTGTGTTTTGCATGTCTGTTTTGAAATTACTGAAAATATGTTCTTTCTATCATCTGAAAAACTGTTTCTCGAAATAGAAAAATAGAAAACCCTTTTACTTCGAAATTCTCCTTTTTAAAAATATTTTATTCAAGAAATTTGAATAGTTTAATGTTAATATAGTATTATATATAAATTTTGAAGTTGATGAATTTTGAAATATTTTTTTCCAGATATAAATGACACAATCTAAATTAAATTTGGTAAAACAGTTCAATAGATACGATTAGAAGTTTACGTGTCATGGCAAAACAAACAGACACTAAACAAAATATAAAATAAATCAACGAAATCATGTATAACATCTTGAGTAGTCATTCCACATTTGTGCAGCAATTTGATCGCTGACTTGTCCCATTTGAGCTGTTT